>OX346247.1:54920375-54936875 GCA_947049315.1 Epistrophella euchroma | reverse complement strand
ATGGAATTGCACCGACATCTGCAACACAAAACCCATATTACAGATACAATCCTGAATCAGTTATAGAAAGCGCGGACTATGTCATCTACTGGGACAGAACTGTCTTGACAGACACTAGCGTACAGTTTAACCGACCTGACATAGTGATCTATAACAAACGGCTAAAGAAAATCATATTTATTGACTTTGCAGTCGTAAATAATAACAACGTGGATTCAACTTACCATACAAAAATTCAAAAATATGTAGCCTTGGGTAATGAACTAAAGGAGCTATGGAGAGCTTGCAGCTTTACGACCATACCGATTATACTATCAACTACAGGATTGGTGCCTAAATCCGCACTTTTGGCCATGAAAAGCCTTGAAATACCAACGAGGTTGTTATATGATATGCAAAAAGCTATTATACTGGATAGTTGCCGGATTGTCAGGGAATTTCTTAATATTCGATAGAAGCTAACGAACCGACGAACGAACAGATGGCATGTTTGGTATATACCCGCATGCCCATCAGAGCCTAGTCTCTTAAAGACAGGTGAAAGTTATCCTACGAGATGTAGAGATAGTGTAAATGTTTAACTCAATAATAATAATAATAATAATAATAATAATAATAATAATAATAATAATAATAATAATAATAATAATAATAATAATAATAATAATAATAATAATAATAATAATAATAATAATAATAATAATAATAATAATAATAATAATAATAATAATAATAATAATAATAATAATAATAATAATAATAATAATAATAATAATAATAATAATAATAATAATAATAATAATAAAAATAATAATAATAATAATAATAATAATAATAATATTATTATTATTATTATTAATAATAATAATAATAATAATAATAATAATAATAATAATAATAATAATAATAATAATAATAATAATAATAATAATAATAATAATAATAATAATAATAATAATAATAATAATAATAATAATAATAATAATAATAATAATAATAATAATAATAATAATAATAATAATAATAATAATAATAATAATAATAATAATAATAATAATAATAATAATAATAATAATAATAATAATAATAATAATAATAATAATAATAATTTTTTTTTTTTTTTTTTTTTTTTTTTTTTTTTTTTTTTTTTTTTTTTTTTTTTTTTTTTTCCTTTAAGGGAAGCGGGAGAAATGCTTTATGCACCATAAGGAGGCCTTTTTGGCGTTGACCCATTGACCATCCCCGTGTGTCGGACTCGTTCAGTGTGACATACCGACCAAAACTCCTCCATAACCCTTTTTGGCGTCTGACCCACCCCCCCGGGACCGCTCTTTGCATTACTTCAGGGGGGTTGTCATGATTCCCTTGCGGGATTAGATAACGGGCTCAACTGTTTCCCGATCATTTTCTTCTTCTCTCTTTTTTCTTCTGAGAATATGTTCTGTGTAGCTACAGACTTTTTGCCAGTTTTCGTGACTGTGTAGCATCTTCTCTATAATGTTCTCTGGTGTGATGGTACCAATACTTGTCTGCAGGTCTTGGCGCAGGCTTTCCCATCTGTTGCAGGCGAAGAAGGTATGGTTTGCGTCGTCTTCTAGTGAGTCTCCGTACTGGCAGGCTGGACTGTTTGTTTTCCCGATTTTGTGGAGGAAGGCATTGAAGTATCCGTGTCCGGTGAGTAACTGGGTGACGTAGTAGTTAACCTCACCGTGTTTCCGGTCATTCCACTCAGCCACGTTCCTAATCAGCCTCGCTGTCCATCGTCCTCTATTATCTGAGCTCCAACGCTCTTGCCACTTCTGCATTGTGATCTGCTTAGCCTCCTCGGATGCCGCTAACTTTCCCATTTCCGCCTTTTTGTCGTAGACGTACTTCCTTTCTGCCGCTAGGAGATCGATGGGAGTCACTCCTGCGACTACGAGGACAGCAGGTTCCGACACCGTTCGGTAAGAGCTAGCTACACGTAGAGCTCCACATCTTTGTATCGCCGCCATCTGTTTCCGGTACTTCTCTTGTTTAAGTGCGTCTGCCCAAATTTCGCTGCCGTACAGAAGGATGGAGTGAGTTGTCGCCATCAGTAGTCTTCGCTTACTGGCCGTTGGACCACCTACATTTGCCATCAGTCTGCTCAGTGATGCAGTTGTTTTCGAGGCTCTTTCCGATGCTGCCTTTATTTGTTGCCAGTAGGTTAGCTTTGTGTCGAGCCTCAATCCCAAGTACTTCACTGCGGCGCTGCTTCTTATTATTTCTGCCCCGATTTGAAAGTCGGTTTGAGTGGGGACCCTCTTCCTCGTGAGAAGGACTATCTCAGTTTTCTCCGTTGCTAGGCTGAGCCCGTGTTCTTCCATCCACGAATTTGCTCGTCGCATGACCTGGTTCAACTTGCTTTGCGCGCTGTCGGTGTCTCGTGCCGTGATCACCGCGGCGATGTCGTCTGCGTACCCGACCAGAAAGGCGTCCTCAGGCATCTCCATGCAAAGGATGTCGTCGTAGGAGATGTTCCAGAGGTCTGGTCCTAAGATCGATCCCTGCGCTGCACCTGATGTCACTTGCTTTCTTCGCGGGCCTTCTGTGGTCTCGTAGAGCAGCTCTCGGTCCCTGAGATAGTCCTTCACTATCCGCAGAAGATATGCTGGGATGTGGAATCTCCGTTCGAGCGCGTCCAGTATATCGCTCCACCTGGCTGAGTTGAAGGCATTCCGTACATCCAGAGTTGCCAGCAATACGATCTTCCTAGAGTAGTGGTTTCCCTGTTCGGCGATTTGGGCGGCGTGCACTACTTCCTTTACGGCATCAATCGTAGAGCGGCCTCTCCGGAAGCCGTACTGCCTCTCTGACAGATCCCCTGACGCTTGTACTGCCGCTATGAGCCGTGGCTTCAGTAACTTTTCCAAGAGTTTCCCCGCGGTGTCTAGCATACACAGAGGCCTGTATGCCGATGGGGAATCCGGATCTCCTTTACCTTTACTGATAAGCACCAAGCGTTGTTTCTTCCAGCTCTTGGGGAAGATGCCTTCCTCGAGGAAGCTGTTAAACATGTTCAGCAGCAAGTGCGGGCATGTTTGGGCGGTCACTTTGAGGACTTCCGTTGGAATTCCGTCGGGGCCGGGGGCTCTTCTATTTTGTAGGGACTGCACAGCTATGCTCAACTCTTCTTCGCTAAAAGCTGGGATTTCCTGTAGAGCCAGTGTGGTGTCGGGTGGCCTGACAGGGTGGGTTGGGAAGAGTGTGTCCACGATGCGCTCCATCTTTTCTTCACTGAGGACAGGGGGTGCCATCTGAGCTCCGAGTTTTCGCGTTACGAGTTTGTAGCCTAGTCCCCAGGGGTCGCTGTTGACTTCACGGCGGAGATCCTCCCACTTCTGTTTCTTGCTCAAGTTTATGGCCCTCTTGAGCTCAGATCTTTTGGTTCTGAACTCCCCTAGAGCATCTTCCATGGGTTCAGCGTTTCTTCTTCTTCTTCCCCTGGTGACTATGCGCCGGAGTTGTAAGCATCTTCGGCGTAGCGCGGCTATCTCCTCGGTCCACCAATACACTGGATCTCTTTTTCTGTTGGTACCGCTCGTTCGGGGCATTGAGGAGTCGCAAGCTAGCCGAATTAGTTGCATTGTTGCTTCAGCTTTCACTTCAGCAGGTCCTTGTACTTGGATCACGGCGTCAGCGCCTTCCTCAATCACGCCCCTGAAGAGATCTGCATTGAGCCTGTTCAGGTTCCACCTCGGAGCCCGTGGTTGTTGACGATAGTTCGAAACTCGTTGGTTACTCTCCAGGTCAAAGACAATGTACTGGTGGTCGCTACCTGTGTAATCCTCGATTACTCTCCAGTTTTTGATTTTTGCGAATGTGGAGTCCGTCGCGAAGGTTACGTCTGGGATGGTGCCTCTGTGTCCAGGTCTCCTGAAGGTGGGGGTGTTGCCTACGTTAGCTACGTAAAGTCCACGTCTTGCGGCCATCTCGAGTATTTGCCTTCCTCGAGAGTCAGTAGTTGGCATTCCCCACTCCTGTGCTCTGGCGTTGAAGTCACCTGCGACCAAGATCTCCCCTGTGATGTCGGTCAGGAAATCCTCCAGATCGTCTAATTTCTGCCGGAACGCGTCGATTCTATCGTTTGGGCTCAGATATACGCTTACAACCGTGAGTCCGTCGCACTTTACCCACGTGAAACCTCTTTGTGTGCCTAGACTTTTCATGGGGAATTTTCTTTCATCCAAGACCCAGATTGCAGCGGTTCCAAGTAAGTCCGCTACCCAGTTTGTGTCTTTGTTCCCATACTGCTCGCTGATGATGACGACATCTACTTTCATTTCCACCAGTAGTTTTTTTAGCAGGTTGTCCGCCGTTTGACTCCTGTGGATATTTGCCTGTAGAATTCTGGTCATTGTGAGGCCTTTTTCTTCTCGAATTCAAGTGCCTCTCGGAAGACTTGGCACTTACCTGACCCCGGAACATGATCTAAAGCGGATGGTGGAACTTGAAGGTTCGCGCATAGGCAGCACTTTGGTGGGTTTTGGCAGTCAATCTTCTTGTGGCCTTTTTCTCCGCAATTGAAGCACAGCCCCAGCCCCTTTCTATCAACGCCGTTACATGTTGCTTGTTGGTGGCCATACCCAAAGCATTTATAGCACCGTGAGACCTCTGTTCTTCGTCGGATTCGGCACTGAACCCATCCTATTTTGATTGTTTGGTTCTTTAACAAATCGTGGGCTGCTCGGGCGTTCATATGCACTATGGCCATCTTGAGGGAGCTTCTGTTTTTTGCTGTGACTGTCACCTGAATATCAGAGATGAAAACAGCGACTTTCTTCTTGACTGCCTCTTGGACTTCTTCGGCTGTAGTCAGTTCGTCTAAGTCCCTGATCTCTAGAGCCATTTTTGGTTCAAGGCTGCGAACCGTTGCTTTATCCCCTAGAATTGCTCTTAGAGATTCTCCGAATGCTGTCTTGTCCTTTGTTTTAGATCCGAGTTCCAGTAGGACATCTCCAGTTTTTGTTTGCCGAACAGTTTTGACGATAGTTTCGGTATCGTCTGGATTTGCCTTACTTCGGATTTCCCTAAGGATATCGGTGAACTTCTCTGTTCCCTTTGGCTTGATGAGAATGGCTTCGGGTCGAGATCTCCGTTGGTTCTTCTGTTTCGTCTTCTTTGCCTTCTTTTTATTTTCCCTCGCGCCTTCTTTGGGTTTGTCCTTAGGTCTAACCTTCTGGGCGAGTTGATCTGCCGTGACAGCCACAGGATTTTTCTTCTTGAGGGCTTGAGCGTAGCTCTCTTGCTCACGACTTGCCGTAGGAACAGGATTTTCTCTTTGTTGTCCTTTTTGTTGATCGACTGGATCTTTTGGAGAGCTCCTTGTTCTTTTCTCGGTATCCTTTGCAAGAGGACTAGGAGGTGGTCTTTTTGATGAGCCCACTTGTTCTTTGTCGCTCTGGCCTGGTGATGATATCTCTTTTGTACCCGTGGTTATAAGCCTTCGTCGGATTTTTCTCCTGTCTCTCTCATTCCACTTCATCTTGTCCAGAGATTCTTCTAAGGTCGCTATGCCGTTTTTAATGTCCAGGCTGATATTTTTCTGCTTCGAACACGCTGCTTTCATTATTTTAATCACGTTTAAGCATTTCTGCATCTCCTGTGAAAAAACATCTCCTTGATTTTCCTTATCTGCTGTTTTGCAATCCTCGTTTCCAGTTTGGAAAACATTTCGTGCAGCTGGCGGTGTTTTTGTTGGCAGCAGTTGTGGAGTTTGCCCTGCTGATGGCGGTGTCCTGTTCAGCCGGGAAACTCTCAGGAAAGGATTGCAACTCGCTTCACTTGTAGCATTTTCTTCCACGGGAGCCAAGTGTGCCACTCCCGGGGTTGAGATTTCATTTGTATTTGTATTGCGGTCGCTGGATGTCGACGTCCCGGGGCCCGCGTGCTCACCCCTGACAGACGCCGGTACTGGGTATCCGACTCCCTGCACCGTAAGATTACTCCCATTCTCTTGTCTATCCATAATTGGTTTATTGTTCAGTGTTCCTTCACATAGTTGCTTTTTTTGGTCCGCGAGTGGTATTTTATTTCCCACTTACCCTGCATTTCTGCCGAGCATTCCTCTATCCGCCACCCGAGGACGCGCCCTCTAGGGGAAGCAACAAACCCCCCGAGGGATAATAATAATAATAATAATAATAATAATAATAATAATAATAATAATAATAATAATAATAATAATAATAATAATAATAATAATAATAATAATAATAATAATAATAATAATAATAATAATAATAATAATAATAATAATAATAATAATAATAATAATAATAATAATAATAATAATAATAATAATAATAATAATAATAATAATAATAATAATAATAATAATAATAATAATAATAATAATAATAATAATAATAATAATAATAATAATAATAATAATAATAATAATAATAATAATAATAATAATAATAATAATAATAATAATAATAATAATAATAATAATAATAATAATAATAATAATAATAATAATAATAATAATAATAATAATAATAATAATAATAATAATAATAATAATAATAATAATAATAATAATAATAATAATAATAATAATAATAATAATAATAATAATAATAATAATAATAATAATAATAATAATAATAATAATAATAATAATAATAATAATAATAATAATAATAATAATAATAATAATAATAATAATAATAATAATAATAATAATAATAATAATAATAATAATAATAATAATAATAATAATAATAATAATAATAATAATAATAATAATAATAATAATAATAATAATAATAATAATAATAATAATAATAATAATAATAATAATAATAATAATAATAATAATAATAATAATAATAATAATAATAATAATAATAATAATAATAATAATAATAATAATAATAATAATAATAATAATAATAATAATAATAATAATAATAATAATAATAATAATAATAATAATAATAATAATAATAATAATAATAATAATAATAATAATAATAATAATAATAATAATAATAATAATAATAATAATAATAATAATAATAATAATAATAATAATAATAATAATAATAATAATAATAATAATAATAATAATAATAATAATAATAATAATAATAATAATAATAATAATAATAATAATAATAATAATAATAATAATAATAATAATAATAATAATAATAATAATAATAATAATAATAATAATAATAATAATAATAATAATAATAATAATAATAATAATAATAATAATAATAATAATAATAATAATAATAATAATAATAATAATAATAATAATAATAATAATAATAATAATAATAATAATAATAATAATAATAATAATAATAATAATAATAATAATAATAATAATAATAATAATAATAATAATAATAATAATAATAATAATAATAATAATAATAATAATAATAATAATAATAATAATAATAATAATAATAATAATAATAATAATAATAATAATAATAATAATAATAATAATAATAATAATAATAATAATAATAATAATAATAATAATAATAATAATAATAATAATAATAATAATAATAATAATAATAATAATAATAATAATAATAATAATAATAATAATAATAATAATAATAATAATAATAATAATAATAATAATAATAATAATAATAATAATAATAATAATAATAATAATAATAATAATAATAATAATAATAATAATAATAATAATAATAATAATAATAATAATAATAATAATAATAATAATAATAATAATAATAATAATAATAATAATAATAATAATAATAATAATAATAATAATAATAAATTTGGCGTTTAAGGGATGGATAAATTCATAACACACACATGCTTACATTTCATAATAACCGGTTCAACTAAAAGAATATTTTGCATCAATCAGTGCATGCGTGTGACACATGTATAAGAATACTTCCACGATTAGATGAAGGGTTGCCGTACTTTAGTGGTACAGACTGGAGCTATTATGATATGTTTATTAATAATTAAAGTTATCCAACGAACAAGTTGTCTATCCGTGTGCTAGCTAACACGTGTGTTAAGCAGCGGACAGTCACTTTTTATTAATAGTTAGGTACACCTATGTACAAAAATGTTATACTTGATAAACTAAAAAAAAAAAATTTAATCCTTTCTTCACAAATTTATCGTAATTTGCTTAGGGGAATAAACGGTGATTTTTATTTAGAAAATAGGGGAAAAAAACATTCTGGTGCCAAAAAAGATGAAAAAGATTTTGGGGATCTGGAAACCCTGGACCTGCCTGTCAGAATTTACAAAAACAAAAAACAAGACATGCGCAGAACTGAACAAAAATGAAAACTCAGAAAATATTACCTTCTATTTGTGTACTGTGGTCCTACAAGTACAACACAAACCTCAAAGATATGTCAATTGAATTTTTTTTAAATATATTAAAAGCAACCCTCTCTCAAAGCTTTAAGCACAAACTTAAGGATTTTCTAAAGCTTTTCGTTTTGTCTGCTAAAAATAAATTTCCACTGTGTGAAATTAATTAGTTGAAAATCGGGATTCGATCCAAAGAGTTGAATGCAATTTATTTTTTGTATAATAATGTGAAACCTAAGAAATATTAAAAAATGTAGATGTTTGTCCATATTTACATTAATAAAAGAAAAAAGAGATAATATATATTACTTTGAACATAATCGTCCGTAATATTAACACACTGCTGCACCACCAGCTTTTCAACGTCAACTCCTCTCATAGAATCGGAAAATCGATAAATTCTCAAGTTAACTATATTGCAGGAAAAAAATGAAACAAAAATTAAAATTGACGACCTCAATAACTTCAAACAAAAATCTATATCCTGTGTTAGGTCTCCAGGAGCATTCGCTTTTTAGGTCACCACACTGTCGTGTAATTTCATTGGTGTTACTTGATTTTTAAGGATATTACCTACTTCGATACGGGAAATCGAATAAAAATAACATTTGATGAATTCTCTATAAGTTTTGCAATGTTATGGCTGTATCATAAGTAAGATAATTAAAATTCACTAAGAAACGCACTTCCATAAATACCTATTACTGTCTTTAAGTATAATTATATTGCATTTACCCTTCTGTGTGCCTATTCTTTGTTCCTGAGTGGTCAGCAATGATCCGACGTGTGGGCAGTTCATCACCCTCAGCATCAGTGATATGCGAGGAAGTCTTTGATGACGGATACCAGCCATCTATTGAAGGTAAGAAATGCGTGGAACATACCTAAATAGCCGGCTTATCAATTCTTTATAGTAAATAGTAGGTAATTAAGAAAAAATTTTAATTTACTATATCTGTTATCTGTCCAATATTGTGGATATTCCTTTCTGTTTGTTCGTGTGAGGGACATTGCTAATGATGTTATGAAATTAAAAAAGGATCGATATTATAATCTACTCATATTAAGGGAACTTATTAGAAGGCAGAAGCTTCTTCCAAAAGTGGCTAGCCCCTAAATTGTATTTCTTATTTAATTATAGTTGTAGAAGAAAATGTTAACATTATTAGGTAAATCCATTTTCAATAAATTACTTTATTTAAATACACACGTATAAGTATGTATGTCGAGAATGCAGTCCCTGGATTTTGGAATTTAAACAATTGAATACCGGGATCCCGGGAAAACCCTGAATTTCAAAAATATTTTATAAAAGGTTATTTCAGTTTAAATTTCATTGTTTTTCAAGTTAAAAGCGCTCTTCTTATATGTACATATTACCTAAGCTGGATAGTTTATGTTTATAATTAGGCTTCAGCTTGGCAATCAAAAAAAAAATAAAAACAAGTTTGTATTAAGTATAAAAAAATAAATATCAAAATAGTTCGCAAAACTATAAAAAAAAATACCTAAATATATTCATAAATGGAACACAATGGGTCCTACTAATAATCATATTTAGTAAGAACTTAAATATTTCAGTAAAATTGACTAAATTGGAATGGGCTCTAAATAAGAAACCGAGCATGGTATTACCTAAATATTTACGTGGACTATAAAAAATAAATAGATGTCGAAAATAACCGTCAACCATTTATTTTCAATATGTTTCTCACTGAGAGATATTTAATTCGCCAATTCTTTTTTGGTCTTGGTCTGAGATTCATTTTTAAAAAATATTTGTTTAGGTATTTGCGTGAGATTTATCATTTAATTTGAAAAATAACTCTTTTCTGTTGACTTTTTATATAAAAAATAAAGGAAACGATCAACCTTTAACCATTTTTATAGAAAGTAAATCAAAAATTGTTAATATGATATATTATATGATTTTCTTTATTTTTCAAAAAAAAAAAAAAACAAAATAAATGTATTAAATCCGGTATCAAAAAATCCCGAATGACGAAATCCCGCTGTTAGTCCAGTCAACGAAGGAAAAATAAATGAAATAAATCGTGTAGTCTGGATTATTTTTTTAAGTGGTAGGGGTGACCCCCAGGTACAACATACTAAAAGTCCCCAGCCCAGGCCCGCGAGCTTTAGACAGGAGGGGGGGGGGTAAAGGTCCCCTTTTTTACTATTTCGTAAATATTTTGAAAACCAAGAGTATTAGCGGAAAAGTTTACACTACAATATGAAAGTAAATTAAATTTTCTTCAAATTAGGTTTTTGTCATATTTTTGCTAGAAGCAATACTAAGAGAGATATGGGGGTACAAATGTCAGAAAATCTGAAAAACCATGTTAATGCGTTAAAAATTTAACGTTTTTTGATGAATTAACCCTGAAATTATAGAAAAGGTAAATACGTATCGATTCATGATAATTCCATTGACTTGATGAGAAAGAAGGTATGGGGTTAACGAAGGTGGCTAAAGTTAAAATATCCTTATTTAATTTATTTGATACAGTGTTTTTTGTGATATGAAAAACACTGTATCTTCATAGGTAAGAAGTATGCAATGTATTTCCAAGTTATTCACCAATATTTTGTGAAATAGTTTAAAGAGATATATTTAAAAAAAACTTGCTAAGGAGGGGGGGTCTAGTTGCCCCCACTTATACGGGAGGGACCATTTTCTGAAAAAATTGGATCAAAGTGCATAAATAATCATTTAAAAACAACGGAAACATCTACAATGCTCTACTATAGCTTTTTGAAAATGCAAAAACTTATTTTATTATTCCACTGCTAAAGCAAGTAATTTAAGTTAAAAGTTTTTGAAAAAAATTGACTTTAAATCAAAAATTAAAAAAAAAAAAAAAAAGTTAACTTATGATAATTTTTTTTCAAAATTTTTTGTTAGAAAGTACTAGATTTTCATTTAGTGTTTGATACTGTTTTTAATCCCTAGGTGAACACTGAAAACTAGATGGCTATAAGTCTTCTAGTTTAAGAGAAAATTGAAAATTATGAAAGGTACTATTTTTTTTAGAAAATTATTTCTGTAGAGTAATTAGTACATTGAAACGGTCAATGTTGTAACGAATAAAAAATAAGTTAAAAAAATCATGTAGTCTGGATTATTTTTTTAAGTGATAGGGGTAACCCCCAGGTACAACATACTAAAAGTCCCCAGCCCAGGCCCGCGAGCTTTAGCTAGGAGAGGGGGGGTAAAAATCCCTTTTTGTACTTTTTCGTAAATATTTCGAAAACCAAGCGTTTAAGAAAAGTGTACAACACAAAATGAAAGTAAATTAAATTTGCTACCCTTCTAGCGAAAATATGAACAAACCTTTTCTGTAGCTATCTAGTTTTTACCGTTCGACTAAGAATTAACAACGGCCATAAATACTGAACTAAAATTTAGCACTTAGCTACAAAAAATTTTGAAAATAAAATCATTATAAATTTTTTTTTTTTCAAAACTTTAAATTTAAGTTCAATTTTATTATAACCTGTTTAATAAAAAAACTTGTTTTAGCAACAAAATAAAAGAATAGGTCCTTGGATTTTCAAAAACCTATAGTGTTGTATTATAGGTACTTCCATTGATTTTAAATAATTATTAATGCACTTTACGTTAATGCTTTAGAAAATGGTCCCTCCCTTATAAACGAGGGGACATAGACCCCCCTATGCTAAACGATTTTTTTCTTAGTACATGTCTGAAAATTATTTTACAAAGTCATGGTCAGTAACTTGGAAAAATCCATTATACTTTTTACCTTTAAAGAAACAGTATTTTTCATAGTGAATGCAAACACTGTAGCAAATAAATTAAATTAGGAAATTCTAACCTTCGCCACCTGTTTTAACCCCATAAACTCCCTTCCAAATCATCAATGGAATAATTTTGAATACATATACTTATTTTTTTCTGTTATTTCTAGATAAAATTGATCTAGAAACACTAAATTTTGTAGGCTAATGACCGATTTTTTAGATTTCTTGACATTTCTCCACCCCGCATCTTCCTTAGTATTGCTCCAAGCGAAAATATAAATCTAACATTTTTTGTTGGAAATTTAATTTACTTTAATTCCTTGGTTCAGACTTTTTCATTTAAGCCCTTGGTTTTCGAAATATTCGCGAAAAACTAAAAAAGGGGACCTTTAACCCCCTCTCCAGGCTTAAGCTCGCGGCGCTGGGCTGGGGACTTTTGGTATGTTGGACCTGAGGGTCACCCCTACCACTTAAAAAAATAACCTAGACTACACGATTTATTTCATTTATTTTTCCTTCGTTGACTGGACTATAAGGATTATGTAATCTTAACAACAAATGTTCACACAATACGTATGGCGAAATGTTTTACCTGTTTTAATTCGGTATGCGCGTACGGTTTGTTTTTCTGTTCCTCTTTTTTTTTGTTTATGAAACTAGAACGCGGATTATAGAAATTTTTTGAACAAAGGTAATTTGAGTGAATATTTCTATGTTTTTTTTTTTACCTGATTTTAATTCAGTACCAGCGTGAAAATGTTTTTTTTTTTGTAAAAAAAATTATTTTTAATTTATTTTTTTCTTTTGATAAGGCTTTGCAATTAATTTATATAAATAAACTAAATTTTACTTGTTATTTAAGTTAAAAGACAAAGCATTTATTCTTAAATTCTTTTTTGTATCCTAGGATTAAGATGAACTTTCCAGAGAGTTCCACCACCGACAAATATCAGAAATGAAAAAACAGATCGAGTTCAATATGAATATCAACCTTCTTTAAGTTTCAATTCCATATTTTCCGCAAAGGAGGAAATGGATACATTTCATTCTAGTCATTTTGTAATTCGATAACATATCGATAATAAATAGAATACCTACTGAAATCCATATGGGTGGTGGTAAAAAAAAACTAATTTATTTTGGCTGGTGTGAAATTCTATATTAAGTGGATTGGTCCCCAACAAGTCTTTTAACTTAAAGTAAATTAACTTTTTTTTTAACTGCACAGTCGGAATATTAGTACTGACTGCTGACTGCTCGATTTAAGTTAAAGTATTTTTGGAAGTTAAAAGACTTAATGAAATTAGTCTTTTTAGTCAATTAACTGCAGTACCGAAAAGACTGCAGTTTTTACAACTCTGTTGGGTATTTTGTCTGTTTGGTGTGTGTTTTAAATAAACAAGATTTTGAAGCCGTTTAGATAATTGGTAATGAAATCATAATCATGTTTTGGATTTTTGAAATTTTGAAAGGGGGGTCAGGGGAGTAAAAAAAGTGCTTTACTAGTTTTTGTTGGGGTTAAGCCCTTAGTTATTTATATTTTCGGATACAATTTTGGGCGGGTCAACGCAGCCCATCCCAGAACCACTGGTCCCAAGACAACTCATCCCACGCAATTCATCCCAAGACCAAACTGGTCCCAAGACAACTCATCCCACGGACAACTCATCCCGGATATGGAAATAAAAATTCCATCGGAGAAAATGGTTGGTGCATTTAATAATTTCGGTCAAATTAGTTTTTCAGAAGGTTTGTGAATTTGAGAGGGATTTTCTGCAAGGATTTTTCTGGGGAAGTTAAAAGCAGGAAATTAGTGTAGCACACATAAAAGCCAGTGGAGTAACAAATAATATAAAAATAGGACGCTGTTATTTGTGATTTGTCCATTATGAATCTAGAGATTGGGTGGCACGTGGGATGGGTTTATTTAAGTACGGGGTCGGATAAAAAAAATGTTATGTCATTGGTCATGAAAGGGTGGTTCATAAAAATGTCAACTTCGTTGTTTCTTGACCGATTTCGATGAAACTGACAGGGGTTATAGCTGACATAGAGTTAAGAAGAAAAAAAATATTTTCAATACAGGGTGATTCGTAAAAATGTCAACTTCGTTGTTTCTTGACCGATTTCGATGAAACTGACAGGGGTTATAGCTGACATAGAGTTAAGAAGAACAAAAATATTTTCAATACAGGGTGATTTATAAAAATGTCACCTTCGTTGTTTCTTGACCGATTTCGATGAAACTGACAGGGGTTATAGCTGACATAGAGTTAAGAAGAAAAAATATTTTCAATACAGGGTGATTCGTAAAAATGTCAATTTCGTTGTTTCTTGACCGATTTCGATGAAACTGACAGGGGTTATAGCTGACATAGAGTTATGAAGAAAAAAATATTTTCAATACAGGGTGATTCATAAAAATGTCAACTTCGTTGTTTCTTGACCGAAATTCCCTCCCGGACAATATAGAACTCATCGAAAGAAAATGGTTCGTGCATATAATATTTCTGGTCAAATTAGTTTTTCGGAAGGTTTGTGAATTTGAGAGGAATTTTTCTGAGAGGATTTTTTTGTGGAACTTAAAAGCAGAAAATTAGTGTAGCACAGATAATAATAATAGTAAATCCAGAATTTCAAAAACCATAACAAATAGTTGAGAAATAGGTTTTATATAATTTTTAAACGGGTTGAGAAATGGGTTTTAATTAATTTTTAACGGGTAACCTCTAATTTGATAACTAATTTTATTTAATATAAATTTTTTCATGCAGGCTGAACGCAGGGGGGTTTTGGGGGTTCAAAACCCCCCGAAATTTTTGAAATGAGAAATTAAAGATTAATTTTCTTGAAGAAAAAAAAAACATCGTGTCATTTTCGTGCCATAGGATAAAAACCAAGTTCTTCTAAATTATGAAGTTGGAGCAAAAGTAAACGACTTTATTTATTTACCATAATTTCTTTAAATTCCAACAAAACTAACAAAATCCAGAGTTAAGCTCTTTAAATCTGAAAAAAAAACTCCCATAAGACTGTTTTTTAGCCCATAAGAGGTTATAGCATTTTTCAAATGTCAAATGTCTGTATCTAACACTTATCTCATTATGAAACTAAAACGCTAAACGTCAGTTTTAGTCTTCACAATCCCATAACAAGAGCTAAAGTTCTTAAATGTCGATTGAACCTGTGTTTTAATTGAATTACATAGAAGTGTGTTCTTTTTCCAAAGAAAGTTTGATTCTGTTCCTGTTTCTTTCATTTCATTAATTTGAATCAAATTTTCGGTTTGGTGTTAGAATAAAGAGAGGGATTAAAAATCTTAGTTTATTGTATCGAACTTTTCATGTATTTATTGAATACATTATTTCAATACGAGTAATAAAATAAGATATCTATGAAAATCTCATATTTTTTTCAACCCCCCCCGAAATTTTTTCTGCGTTCGCCCCTGCTTTCATGACTTGCAGTTGTTTCGATATTAATTTACTTAAAATAATTGATATTAAACCGTACTTATTTTCTACGGCTGACTTGTTGCATACAGGTTTTTTTTTTTAATAAAAAATCTTAAATTTTCAATTTTTGCATTCATCATTACCAAATTTCATCATTCCACAACAATCAGAAGTGCTCTATATAATTAATAACGATTCTGAGGAAGAGGGCAACAAAAGTTTTATACCTACAACCACAGATAATAAACTATTATTATTATCTGTGCTACACAAATTTTCTGCTTTTAAGTTCCGCAAAAAAATCCTCTCAAAAAAATTCCTCTCAAATTCGAAAACCTTCCGAAAAACTAAATTGACCGGAAATATTATATGCACGAACCATTTTCTTTCGATGAGTTCTATATTGTCCGGGAGGGAATTTCGATCAAGAAACAACGAAGTTGACATTTTTATGAATCACCCTGTATTGAAAATATTTTTTTCTTCATAACTCTATGTCAGCTATAACCCCTGTCAGTTTCATCGAAATCGGTCAAGAAACAACGAAGTTGACATTTTTACGAATCACCCTGTATTGAAAATATTTTTTTTCTTCATAGCTCTATGTCAGCTATAACCAATGTCAGTTTCATCGAAATCGGTCAAGAAACAACGAAGTTGACATTTTTATGAATCACCCTGTATTGAAAATATTTTTTTTCTTCATAACTCTATGTCAGCTATAACCAATGTCAGTTTCATTGATTTTGGATTTTTGAAAAAGGGGGGCTCATGGAATTTTTACAAATTTCAAAAACATGAAGATTTTTTTTGAAGTTGGTTTTCGGGATTATAGTTTGCATCTAGGGATACAATTTTTTCTCTACACATGTATATATAGCCAAATAATCCTAATCAAAAGTTTTCAAAAAAA
>OX346247.1:54747875-54915375 GCA_947049315.1 Epistrophella euchroma | reverse complement strand
TTAATTAATTGCAGATGTGCAATACGTTTAAACAGCCTGTCGGGACGAAATAAAAGAACTTAACGAAATAGTAATTCCAAGGCATTTTTCAACGAGAGTGCATATCTCAAGTGAATGTCTTAGCTTATGCGAGCCAGCATGCATTCGGTGCTGTAGCTTATGCCGGAACTGTTCATTGCAACGGAAAAATTACTGTGAAGTTTATTTGCTTAAAGAACTCAGTTGCACTTCTTTAAAACGATAACCAAAATGAATTGACAATTCCGAAGTTAGAACTAACGGCTGCACTGGTTTCAGCTCGGTTGCTTGCCTACTTAAAGGCTAATCTGCGAATCACTATTCTTGATGCATTTTTATGGACTGGCTGTCAAATTGTACTACACTCGATCAGCGTGGCACGATCGTGCTTTTCTGACTAGATAATTTCCTCGTGGTCCAGTGGCACGAAAACTTTCAAAATGGCACGATTTTTTATATCCATTATTCTACTCAAAATGAAGCAAATTTCAACAAAATTTAATGAAAATTGGTCCAAAGTCAGTAAAAAGTGGGCAGAAGCAAATAATTTTTGACAATGCGCGAATAAAGAAAATGATTTCTATTGATTTTAGTAATTGTACTACACTCTGTAATAAAATTTATTACATGCTTTTCACGAAAATAGAAGAATTTGTGGTTTTTCATGTGACGCAGCGTATAAATCTATACATTTCTCCCGCCGTTGTTTAAAAAGAATTGTATACATTTTTTTTCACAAAAAAAACTGCGCTAGCGGGAAAAATATATTTTTACTTTTGTAATTTTGCAAAAAGTGGCCAATGCAGTTAAGACTTAAATCGTTCACTATGTCAATCAGATTTATTCGGTCTTTGTGATTGTGATTCCAATCGTTCAAATGAACGATATAGGGAGTAGGGACGTTTCGGTCGTTCTAGTCATGCTGAATCAAATCATTTTACAAGGCGAACACGATTATTTTGGCAGGTGTTAAATGTGCCAACATTTTTGTAGGTCGGATCGAAAAGCGGAGTACGCCAATCGATTTAGGGGGTTGATATTACCTACTCTCACAGCCGACTCTCTGGGAGCACTGGAACACTATTATTTTGACAGATGTCAATGTTATGTGATTGAGAATGAGTGGAATGAACGAATGCGTCGTTGGTCATTTATTCAAAAACTGAAATAAATTGATGTTTGGATTGATTGTTTCAGTTTACTGTGATTGCAATCAATCGTTCATTTTGATGAACGGGTCACAAAGACCGAATCAATCACGACTGACACAGCCCTAGACAGCACTAACCTCTGATTTAATTAGTAATTGAGAGTTTTTTCACTAATTTGAATCAAAACCTCACCTCGTTTTTTAAACAAATATACAAACTCTGAACAGCTCTGACGTCAAATTTTAGAATTTCTTACGTTTGTTTACTTTTCATATTGTTTTATGTGTGTTGTGTTGTTAATTCTGAAAAATATTTTTATCCACTTGTTAAGTATTTTGCGTTAACTTATTTATCTAAACTTGAGTAGTTATCTTCAGTTGTATGTATTTGTATCTGTTTGTTTCGTGTAAGTGGGCCTTAAAAGGCAAATATAATAGTAGATACATTTTTGTTAAACTTTTAGCCAAATGTCATAATAAGACTTATCAGCTATGTTCAAACACTATTATATGCTTTCAAAAATCAAATTTAATTTAAATAAAGATTAAGAAAACATATAGATATGTAAATATAATTGTAGGGTGCATGGTCTGTGTCTAAACGATTTCAATTTTAACTTAAGAAAATAAATTAAAAAAAAAAAAGTAAAATAAAAGAATAAATACTAATATGTACCTATTATTTTTTTTTTTATATTTTTTTTTTAAAACTAATTCCACGATTAACCCCGATTTTCGATGTACTAATCTCCCGATTTCCAAAATTATTTTATGGCAACACTGATCGTGCCTACGGCTGTGGGCGAGATAGGTTGTGCGGGATGTACGTCGCTTCAAAAACAAATTACAAAAACAATGCTGTGGAAAGTCCGTGGCTTTTGTGTATATTTAAGTGGCATTTTATTTCGTGGAGTGCCTTGGGATATCAGTAGGTCCCACTGATTTGAAAAAAGCTTTCTCATAAGGCCTATACTGACAAGAATAGTTGGATGAACTATACTAATTTGTTTTGCGATCGCACGCACGCTATGCTATCCCTCTTAGGAAATTCATCCTCAATGAAAAAACACGTAAACGCTCTGCACGCACACACTCAAACATTTTTCATTTCATTCAAAACAAAGTATCAACTATCAACAACGATCGGAATCGATTCCGAGTAACTGGCTGAACAGAATGGTGACGCAGACGGAAACGGAGACGGAGCCGGAATAGCTGTCAAAATATTGAATACACGCAAATTCAATGTTGCGAACACAACAGAACGTAGACGCATACGGAGACGCAGACGCAGACGGAAGAGTTCACCAACTTTTAACTTTTGACGTACGGCACTTTTGACGTTTCAATTTGTATGAAGAAAAAAAACAACTTTTTGGGTCGGAAAAAAATATTGTGGTTATTTGTATCGCGAAAAAAATTATTTATTAAAAGGAAAATTATTGGAAACAAAAAATGTGAATTCTGAGCTTGTACACAATAATATTCTTTTGTTTTTCTTCAAAATACCTTCAAAGCTGTACAGCTGCATTGTGGGCATGTAAAAAAAATAACGTACGACACTTTTTGACAACTCTTCCAGTTCCGTCTGCGTCTTCAGTTCCGTCATTCTATTCTGTTCAGCCAGTAAATCCGAAGGTTGCCTATAAGCCCACAGTACACATATAGAAGGTAATATCTTCCGAGTTTTCATTTTGTTCAGTTCTGCGCATGTCTTGTATTTTGTTTTTGTAAATTGTGGACGAGGGCCACTGCGATTGGGAAACACTTGTGTTTTGTTTTTGTAAATTCCGACCGGCAGGTCACTGTAATTTTCAAAGATGCGCAATATATTACCTTCAATATGTGTACTGTGGCCTAAGACAGTGTCTTTGTTTTCTACCAAACTGTATGGTAAAGAGAAAAAAGTTATGTATGAAGGTATACCATTCTCATATGTGTTTTATAAGGACAAAATAGACAAAATTGAAAATGTCTAATCGTTCGTTTACTTTGAGTTAAATTCTTTTCGGATGGTTTAGGCGATGACTGTGAATAAGGTAAAGTGAGGGTGGAAACATTTTTATACTATCCGGAGCCAGCAGAGTTGGTATAGTCGATATTGTTTTCCCTTGAATTTTTTATTTTCTGATTTGTTAAAATGCGATGCGTTTGTAGCTTAGTTTCAGCACATTTGGTTATTCTAGAGAAAGCCGCGTTGTTGGTTCATCGAAAATTAAAGTCATAGATTGCGGGAAAATAAATTTACTATTGCGAAACGGATTTTTTAGATGTTGATACTTTGGAATACATATTTCATTATGTATTTACATTTTCTATGGTATCTATTGACGCTAAAATAATTATAAAAAATAAAGTATAAAAGCCGATTCATGATTCAAAATACGATTTATGGAACTAAAAATGTCAACAATGTATTTTTATAATAGTAAGTACACTCCGCTTCACTTGAATAGAAACAAACTTTTATTTTTACTATCAGCTTTGATAAATTTAGAAATCCACCTTTTTGTTTTAGTTCTTTTAAGAGGTATCTATTGCGAGCAAAACTGCATACGCAGAATAATTCAGAAATATACCATTCGGTTATTTTTTATCACTTTTCTAATTACTTCATTAAAAACACTGATTTTTTTTGCTTCACTTAAATAGAAACAGTCTCTTAAATATGGAAAGAAAATTCAAAAAATGCAGTAAAAGAGGGTAGTTTTTTTATTTATAATCGTATTTTAATAATGTGTGCTACCACCTTTATTAGAAATAACTTCAAAAAACCTGTTGGGAAGTGAATCATACAGTTGTTTTTTATAATTTACAGAAATTGCACCCCGTGCTTCTTTTATTGCAGCACTAAGTGATTCTTTCTCCTATGAACCATCCATCTCCACATGTTTTCGATAATATTTAGGTTCGGACACTACGGTGGCCATTGAAGCAAGGTGACATTTTTGTAGGATATCCAACTTTTAATGATTATTGCGTTGTGGGTTGGTGCGTTGTCTTGTTGAAATTTCCATGGTATTGGTCCAAAGACACCGGTAAACTTAAGGAAAGCTTCTTGCAATATTTTCTTGTAAGAGTTTGCCGTCATTTTCAAACTGGGAAACTCCAGATTAATTATTCCAAACCTGGAAATCGCACCACACACAATAACACCACCTATGGTGGCGCTCCAAAAACATTTGTTCCTTCCTCGTTATGAAAATTGTAATCATATCCGTCCATCTAAATTGATTTTTTTTTTCGTCAGAAAATACCACTTTTCTCCACTCTTCCCTCCACGTCATATTCTTCCAGTAAAAAAATCTTTTCGATGTTGTTTTCGTATTGGATTTAACGGTGGTTTTTTCTTCAATTTTGGGCGCTTTAAATGTAAACAAATGACACGTCTAATAGTATTTAAACTAGCTGTAATTCCACTCTTTGACTTGATTTTAGCAGCAAGGTCACATGAATTGGAAGTCAGTCTATTTAACTTTCTTCGGTCTGCATTTGTTGTGGCTCTTGCTTGCCTACCTTTCATATTTTTTCATGGTTTTCTTTATTTCTAAGAAACAACCAAACAATTTTCACACTTCTTATTTTCTTTGGCAATTATGCGTAGGGGAAGCTTATTTTCCGCGTGTACTTCTATTTTGGCCTTTTCTGCAGCGGTTAATGGTTTTCCGCGGACCATTATTTCTTTGATTAAACAATTATTATTTTTAATCTATACTTCCATTATTATAACAATATTTTTTCTTCTAACCGTAACCTATAGATAAATTTCTAAATATGCCAAAGCGCAACACGCTCTGAGAGTAAAAAAAATGTTTGTTTCTTTTCAAGTGAAGCGGAGTGTATGTATTTATTTCGGCTCTTTTGGTCTTTTTCGCATTCAGAATTTTAAAATACCAAAAAATGCGAAATAAATACCATCATAATAATTTACAAACTAATTGGTCAAATAGGTAGGTAGGTACATAAAACAACAAAGGATTTTGTTACCCATATTTTTTTTTGGTAAGCCAAGGAAAGATGGTCAGTTTTGAAAGATTATTCAAATTACTTTACAAAATTTTGAAGTTAAGGCAAAAAAGATGAAATATCAAAAGCTATTTACATAATACCAAAAATTTTAAAATTTTAAAAACCGCTAAGTCGACCATTAACTTTTAAGTGCATGTAAAATGGCTGCAATTAAGAACAATTTTGGACGTTTTAAGTTTTTGGGCTAAACTTCGTTTTCAGAGGAAAAATCGAGAACTTGGGGTCTCAAAATAAAAAGAATTGCTGGGACTTTTATCTAGTGGGGAAGGTATTATAAAAGATTTTCTGGAATGTGGAACATTATTTATTCCAAGCGATTTAATTGAATCGGAAGTACAATTAAACCAAAAAATTAAAAAAAAAACTAAAAACTACAAAAAATATTAATAAATATAATGAAATGAAAAAGAAAACTTTCAACCAAATGATGTACCTCAATGAATAATGCAAACAAATTACTGAAAATGAGTAACTGACTAGGTCTACCCACTTTACATGGGTACGGGACGTCCCTGAGTTTGAAGTTTTCCAATCATAAAATTCCATAGTTGTAGCAAATTGGAATTGCATACAGCAAAAAACATACCCCATCCAGATCTCTATATTTTGCATTCTCTTACTCTATTCACTTAAAATAATGAAATCTATTAGCATATATGTAATCATAATATTAGCATGTAATCATATCTTTTTTTTTTCAGAAATCAATGACTATGCGACAAAACTTGGCATTGATCCAATTAAAGAGCCTCATCTGCTCTATTTGGCCAGGGAGGGTTTAATGCAGGCTTTACCTCCCGACTGGAAGATTTGGTAATAAAATTTTTTTTTCAATATTTTAGAACAACATTTTTTTTACCTTGGCTGAATCACAAAGTCGGATAAATTGTCAGCAAATAATAACAGGGAGAATAATCCCAGGGAGAAAATGTAATCGACTTTTTAATGTATATAGCAAATATTTACTCTGAAATTAATGAATGCTAATTAAAAAAAAAAAAAAAAACTATGACAAGACGATCTAGGAAAATAATTTCAATAGCAATTATTGCCTAAAATGAAACTGAATTTTTTCCAAGGCATGACAACATTCTTGTTTTTGTTTTTGGGGGATGTGATATTGTTTACGGTGAAAAATAATTAAATAAATAGGGAAAGGGTACAGCGCCTGGAGAACCAGGACTTACACTCTCAACTATTCATGTGTTTGTGTTTATATCTTAGTCGTCAGGATTGAGATAGACCTTCCATTTATTACAAAGTCATACAAGCTTAGATGTTGTGCTTCACTTACTAATATGTTCGAAAATTAAGTGCCATAAATTAAAAGACCACACGCCCAAACCAACCACGAAAATTAAAACACCATAGAACCAAGAGTGCTCTGTTAAGACTGTCGTTCTGCCCGAAAGTCGACGAAAAAGGCATACAGCTTTTTGCCATTCTTCTTGTAGGTTTCGGCTATATTTACTAAGGAAAATATTTGGTCGACGGTTGAGTGATTTTTTCTGAACCCTGCTTGAAACTCAGTCAAAATTTCTTCGGGGTTGCCTTTTTTATGCAAGGGGAAGATGATTGCTGATCGGAAACTCGCGGGAGCGACGCCCGTCTGAAAAATTTTATTGAGTTCGACAGTAAGGAGTTATAGAAATTCGGGGGTAAGATTTTTAAAAAATTCGAAAGGTATTCTGTCCTCCCCAGGAGCTTTGCCATCTTTAGAGTTTTGTATAGCTGTTTCGACTTCGGATAGAGAAAATGAGGCATCCAGAGTTTCATCAGTTATGAACGGAGTTGCATATTGAAATGGGGACGCTATTTTATTTGTGTTAAGAAGACTCGAAAAATGTGATTTAAGATGGTCTATGTGCAGAGCTGCAGACATTGAAGTCGTCTTTCCACTCAAAAACTTCACTGCTTTCCAAAAATCCGTTGCATTTTTAGCTTTGTTTATTGTTTCAATATTTTTAAGGTCGAAATTTCGTTTTTTAAGCTTGCAAAGTTCTTTGTATTTTTTGTTTGCAGATGCATACAGGATTTTAAAGTTTATGTTGTCTGACTTTCTGAGTAACTTTAAGTACGCAAAGGAAAGATTTCTTGCTGCAAAACACTCTTTATCGAACCACTTTTGCTTCTTTGTAATGACCTTTCTTCCAAACGCTTTTTGGCAAGCTGCATTTTTTATGAAAGTTACGAGTGTGTCCAGGTCAGGTTTCTCTGTAACTTCTGTGGCTACCCGCAGTTCGATCTGTCTATTTAGACTGCACTGAAAAATCTCTCTGATATTGTTATTCCAATGAAATTTCGGAGGAAGGGAAAGTCCCGGATCCGCTGTTTCGTCACGATCTGTTTTTAACTTAAACGAGACCTCCAATGGCATGTGGTCGGAGAAAGTTTTTACAGCTACTTCAAATTTGTCCAAGTGGGAGATCCAGTTTCCAGATAGAAAACAATAGTCTATCACATAACACGAAGTTCCACGGATAAAAGTAAATTCACCATCTCGGTCATCTTCACAGCTTCCGTTTAGAATGTGACAATCCAAAGCATCAGCCAACTCCAGAATTTTGATTCCTTTCTGATCACACACCTCGTCTTTCGATTTTCTATCATAATAAATATGATCTAAGTTCGTTCCACTATTAAAGTTGTTTTGTGATAGGCCTATCCTTCCATTGAAATCGCCTATCATCATCAGATTTGTTGGTCCCAGCTCATTAACAAGATCTCGCAGCTTATCGTAGTCTTGTTGCCAAATACTGCAGTTCAAATAAATCGGAACGATGTAAAAACGACTGTCTTCAATTGATACTTCAAAAATTCTTGATTGATCTATGTTTTTAAATTTAACTGATATATCTTTCAGAGATTTTTTATATCCGAAAAGTTCACCTCCGCTTCCCCTACCAAATATATTTGTTTTTATAGCTGGTATGCATTCTATTTCATAGTTCATAAAAATGTTCTTAAAATTAGATTCATCATAATTTATAATAAAAGTTTCAATAAGTATAAAAATATCAAAGTTCTTAATATAATTAAAAAATTCAGGATATAAAGATTTGTTTTTTAGCCCAGCGACATTGTAACTTAAAATTTTAATCTTGGAAAAATTAAAGTTCGCCCGGCAGACGGTTTCTTCTCAGGCAAAAGAACGCCCGCTTGTACTTCCACCCTCGACATGCACAGCGGCTCTCTCATTCATTGTGTTAACTCCTTCACCATTTAGAACTCCGACAATTCTGTCATTAGTTCTAGTTGACGTTTCGTTGTTATTGTTTGGGTTTTCTGCTTTTAATTTATTTAATAATGATACTAATGATGGTGGAATCTCGCCAGTAATTTCATGTAGAATGACAAAACTATCTGCAGCATTTCCATTTTTAAGTCCCAATGATGAATCCCATGTAAACATTCTGTCTTCTACATACAATCTGTCGTCTCTCAAGTAAATTTTCATTTTCGGTTTTGCGACGCGGAGTTCGTTCATTACAGCAAGCATGTTCTCTTAAATTTTTATTTTTATAATGTTTAATAAAGATCCCCTGAAGAGGACAGCAATACCTGTCGAAACGTTGGGAATAAATCAATGTAACTTTGTTTCATTGCCACTACCAGTGACCAAAAAAGCCGAAGGAAGAAATAAAATCTCTTCCAACAACAATTAGAAAATCGTTTTCTTCACACAAATTTGGCAGTCGTAAGGAATTGTATCACACTTTTTTTTTGACATGATGTATTAATACTCGATGAGATAGTGTGGAAGGGCCTTTGTTTTCAATCTTGCATTCATCCTGGCTGAACATAATGCTGATGTTGCAGCTGCAGCATGTAGCATTGCCAAAGTTGAAAGGTACAAAAATAGTATATACAGTGCTACATTATGAAGCTGCAACAAGAGAAGTCACTGCAGCAAAAGTTGACTCTTGAGATTGCATATACATTGCAGATCGTTCATGTTAGAAAATAAAAAGCTTAGTTGAGTTACTTAAAACATTGTATATACATTCTATAGTATTCTCATGCAACACGATTTTGTACTTCTTAACCGCCGCTTTAGGTGGCGCTTCAATCACCACAATTATTTCTTTGGAGAGTCTGATGAGAGAAGGGGGAATAAGCAGTAGGAATGAGAGGTTCGTGGTGTTTATTTTTTAGGAATAATAATGTGTGTAAGCGAGATACGTACAAACGGCTGTTTGGTTTGACCAGAATAAGAAGAGGGAAATAAAAAAAATATCATTTGTTTTGCCATGCACTTGGAATTGTTTTTTTTTTTTAATGATTTCATGTACTGGTACACAAACACAAGTAATGAGTTTGCACAACGTGCAAAGGAAAAAAAGGGTTGTTTTTTATTCCAAACAGATTTTTTTGTGGGCTTATTGGGAATATGTGGGAAGGTGAGCAAGAAATGAAGAAAAGGTCGAATTTAGAATTGTCTACCGGTATGTATGTAGGTATTTATGTATATAATTTTGTATTAATTTCTGTTTGGTAGGTAGGTTGGTATTTTGTTTGTTTTTGGTGTTGAATTATTTAATAAAAAGAAGAATCAGCAATCGATCGAATTGATTATCTGACTCATGATTGTTAAAGTTATAAGGAAAGTTAGGTAGGTCTAAAAGTGTAAAAAAATGCATTAAATTGAATTTATAGGTAGATAGCGATTAGGATTTTTTGATATTCCAACTATACAGGTTAGTAAGGTAGGTATATAAAGCATACAATAGTGTTTAATTGATTAAGCGAGGGTTGAAAAATTATATGTATTTTAAAATCGAAGTTTAAATTTTTTTTTACGAAAAAAAAAAAACTAGGTAGGTACCTACCTGAGGAGTAGATTTATCAAAAACTTTTAGAAAATCTAGAAAGTGAGATAAATAGGTAGGTGCCTAACTTATGGAAATAAATTCAGAATTGCAGAAAATCTACCTGTTGAAAAAAGGAAATTTTTTATAGGCTATTTCCGCGGCTCGTTGTTTTTTTTTTTTTTAATGTAGATAGGTTAGATATGTATAAGGTATGTATGTAGATGCACATTATGGTCAGTTTTTGTAGTACCTAATTTTTGCAAGTAGATAGGTTCATATATGTATCTTTTTAAGAGATGAATTGAAATGTTCGAAAATCACACAAGCGTTAGATTCTGTTGATTTGTAGGTAGATATTATGTACCTAGGTAGGTATATGATGCACAAATTTAAAATTTGCAGAATACCTATCTACAGTGGACTAGATTGGATATTACTGTTACTGGTTGAAAAATTATATTTGTACCTACTTACATAAGTACATTACATACATAGCTATAGGTATGCAGTTGGATCTTAATTCCGAGTGTAATACCTATATATTACAATTATTTGATATATCTTTCCTAACTGTATGCTATTGTTATACAAGTTTCTCAATAGTAAATTCTAATCAGCTTCAGTAGATTAATGTTCGTGTTTAGTAATATAATAAAACGAGTGGATATATGTACATACCTATATAGGGTAATTTGCATAAGGTGTGACAAAAAGCTAAGGCGTGTAGTTTGGACTTAAACGAGAAAAAAATCGTATGGGAGGGGGTCTATTTACCCCCGTTTAGGCGGGAGGGGCAATTTTCAAAAACACTCACTTAAAACAGAAAAAAAATTATTAAAAAATAACGGTAATACCTACAGAGTTATGCTACAGCACTTTGAAAAGCCAAAAATTCATTCTTTAATTTTATTTTTAAATAAAGTTGTTTAAGTGCATAGTTTTTGAAAAATTAATTTTCAAAGCCAATATTTTGAAAAAAAATTTCAATTTTAAGCTCATTTTTATCAAAATTTTACGTACTAAAGTACTACTTTCGTTTTCAAAATTCTATGATTTTATTATTTTTTAGTCAAAAACAGAAAACCGGATGGTAAAATGTATTTTAGTTTTTGAGAAAATTAAAAATAACGGGAGGGGCAATTTTCTAAAATTTTTTATAAATCCAGAAACTGCCGATTTTATTTTATTTTTACATTAAGTTATTTAGTAAACAGTTTTTCAAAAATTAATTTTCAAAATTAAATTTTTGAAAAAAAAATTAAAAAATTGTGTTTAAACTAATTTTGTGCAAAATTGTAAAGTTATATTTTTATTTTCAAAATTTAATACTCTTATAAATTTGTAGTCGAAAAACTGAAAACCAGATTCTTAAATGTCTTCTGATTTTTGAGAAAAGTAAAAAAATAATTATTTAAACAATCTGAATTTAAAACCAGAGTGGACTTTCTGGCTTTTAAAAAGTACCCATGGCATGACATTGTAGGTGTTGCCGTTCTTTTTTAATAATTTTTTTTGCATTTCAAGTCTATTTTTTATAAAATTGCCCCTCGGCCAAATGGGGTGGAAGGAATAGACTCTTCCATCATATACATTTGTTTTTTTGCCTGGACCCAACATATAACCTTTTTAGCTTTTTTACACTCTTTATGCGAATATCTCTATGGAAATATGGATTTAAAATTATTAAAAAATATTTCAAAATCTAAAAAAAAAACTCCTGAAAATTATGTATGTATTCTTTTCCACATCACCCGATCTAGGTAAATACTTGAAAAATAACAAACCACTGACAAACTCTTAACAAAAATATTTTGGTTGAACACTAATTGTTCAAAAAAGGCGCGAAATGTACCCACCTACCTAATTCCCAACACAAATTTATAATCCTATGTATATACCTTACTTCTTACAAATCGCACATATATACATAGGTACCTACTCTCCTTCAAAACAAGCGCGAAAATTATAAATACAAAATTATTTATATAAACCACCACCTCTTTCTTTGCACAAAACAAAATCACAACATTGTCTTTTTTTAACTTCTCCAACTTCCAAACATTTTGCATACCTACATATACTTGCACAAGATAGGTACCCAGAAAAAAGAATACTGTGAACCATCACCACCACAACCACAACCTCTTTCTTTCCACGATACAAAATTGCCTTTTTCTAGCTCCTTCAAATTTTCAAATATTTTGTGTACCTACATACGTAAACCTGCACAAGCTACCCAGAAAATCAATAACATTCAGATCACAATATAGGTCAAGTCAAAAGAATAAAAAAAGCCTTTAACTTGCACAGACAACCAACCGACAAATTCCTTACAAAAAATTCATAAACAAAATCAAAACCTTTCTACCTACCTACTTGACAAAAAATCGCCAACACAACAAAGCATTTACACACATACATACCTGCACCTCATTCTCAGCCCAGAAGAAAAAAATGTAAACAAACTCCTAAACAAAAAACTGAACTCACAAATATTTTTTTCTTATACTCCTCAAATTCCCACGAATGCGCTTGCTACCCAAAAATAACAACAACACACATACGAAGCAAGATCGTTCACAAAATAGCAAAATACTGGCAGACAAAATTCTTTTTTCGTATTCCTCAAACACATACAAGAATTTTCTATACCTACCTACGTCAGCTACGCTACAACAACAACATAACAGAAGAGCAACACAAACCGAAGGTAAAAATAAAAAGATCATAAAAAAAACAAGCTCTCTTGGCAAAAAAAATGTAAGCAAAATCCCCAACCCACAACAAAATAGAGAAAATTGTCTTTTTCTTCTCTCACTTTGACTGCAGTGAATTTTGTATGTAGCGTTCTCGTTTTATTATTATCGGCATTTCTTGCTTGAAATTCCCCTTCGTTAATCTCCAATCTCTACAGCTGAGAGCTTCTTAATCGCCACTATAGACGTCGCCACTATCTTTCGCTTTCATGAGAATACTATAGAATGTATATACAATGCTTTAAAGAACTGAACATGAGTTTATTAAGATTAGAAGAAGAATGGCTTGGATTCGTCTTGACAAAACAAAGTACAGTACATTGAAGGAGACCATACAAAATCCAAGTAAAATAGTAAGGGCCATAATTATTAGAATTCTAAATTATTGTAACCGATTTGGTTTTAAATTTGTTTTTATTTAAATAACCAACTAAACATGTTGACCGACGACGACGAAGACGATGAACTAAACGACAGTAAACAAATCAACACGCAGCGCGAAGAACTTAAAGCCAGGGTTACCAACAGGGGTATTTTCGCCCGGAGACTCCGGGAATTTAATTAAATCTCCAGGCCTACACTTAGTTTATCCGGGCCTACCGTTTCGTTTATTTTATCCCTGAACACAATCCCTAATGTGAATTAAATTGTTCAAACTGAGTTTCAAGAAGTTTATACAAACTTTTAAGTTACAAAACGTTTTTGCCGCAGTGGCAGCTGCTGTTTTCTTACGCCACTGCTCAATTCATTCAAAGAAATTTATTAAAGATTGGCTGGAAGTTTATAAACGAAATATTGACTATTTAGAAATCTTGTAAGTTTAATGAAAATCCATAAAAATGTAATTACTGATAAATGTATTGATAAATTTTGCGAGAAATTCAAAATTATCTGTAAATAAAGCTTAAGTTTTGATTTTTAAAAAGCTCAGAAGAATCTCAAATTTCTAAAATAGTTGTAAAATTACTAAGCATTTCCGTTAGTAATGCATTTATTGAAATAATTTTTTCTATAAAAGAATCAGTTTGGAGAGCATACAGAAACATGCTAAGCGATTAAGTTAATGCTGAACTTTATATGCGAATCAATTTTGATATGGAATTAGAATGTCAAGAATTTTTTGAATTATTATACAACACCCCAATCCAAAAAAAAAAATAGTATAACTTTTTATGTAAAATAATTTTGAATAAACATGAGTTTATTAACATGTTATGTATTAATGTAAAAATTTTTCTTCGTATATGTGAAATAATTTTTAATTAATTTTAGATGTTTATTCTTACATAATTCTTAATAAGAGTTTTGAGTAGTTATGCCGAGTGTTGCACAAATTTAATCCGTACCGAGAAAAATATCCTAAAATTAATAAAATGTTTATATTTAGGAAAGAAAATCTTTTTTCTTATCTTGAAATGATGATTGAAACAAATATAATCATGATTTTTTTTTAGAGTTATCGATGAAAGTATGGAAACCGTAACTAATCCCTGCAAACAAAATCTCCGCACGACACATCTTCGCAAGCAAAATCATCGCAAAACCAAATCTCCGCAGCGACAAATCCCCGCAAACAAAATCATCGCAAACCCAAATCTTCGCAGCGACACATCCCCGCAAAACAAAATCATCGCAAAGACACATCTCCGCTGCGACACATCCTCGCAAACACAATCATTGCGGTGATTGCTTTAAGGAAGCCAGTTGACCGTGGTTTTTGTTCGCTGGGCTTTTAAACTGGCAACAATTAGGTAAAATGATGTGGTATAGCAATGGGGTGGTAAGAGTTAAGTTAAACGCGAGTGGAGTAAGAAATATAAAAATAGGGCGCTGTTATTTGTGATTTGTCCATTAGGACTCTAGAGAGATTGAGTGGCATGGGGAATGGGTTTATTTAAATACGGGGTCGGATACAAAAAATGTTTTGTCGTTCTTCACGAAAGGGCGTTTCATAAAAATGTCAACTTCGTTGTATCTTGACCGAATTTAATGAAACTGATACAGGTTATAGCTGACATAGAGTTATGAAGAAAAAAATATTTTCAATACAGGGTGATTCGTAAAAATGTCAACTTCGTTGTTTCTTGGCCGATTTCAATGAAACTGACACAGGTTATAGCTGACATGAAGTTATGAAGAAAAAAAATATTACAAACAAAATTTCAATACAGGGTGATTTGTTAAAATGTCAACTTCGTTGTTTCTTGGCCGATTTCAATAAAACTGACATTGGTTATAGCTGACATAGAGTTATGAAGAAAAAAAATATTTTCAATACAGGGTGATTCAAAAAAATGTCAACTTCGTTGTTTCTTGACGGATTTCAATGAAACTGACACAGGTCATAGCTGACATGAAGTTATGAAGAAAAAAAATATTACAAAATATTTTCAATACAGGGTGATTCGTTAAAATGTCAACTTCGTTGTTTCTTGGCCGATTTTAATGAAACTGACATTGGTTATAGCTGAAATGGAGTTATGAAGAAAAAAAATATTTTCAATACAGGGTGATTCGTAAAAATGTCAGCTTCGTTGTTTCTTGGCCGATTTCAATGAAACTGACATTGGTTATAGCTGAAATAGAGTTATGAAGAAAAAAAAATATTTTCAATACAGGGTGATTCAAAAAAATGTCAACTTCGTTGTTTCTTGACGGATTTCAATGAAACTGACACAGGTTATAGCTGACATGAAGTTATGAAGAAAAAAAATATTAAAAAATATTTTCAATACAGGGTGATTCGTTAAAATGTCAACTTCGTTGTTTCTTGGCCGATTTCAATGAAACTGACATTGGTTATATTTGATATAGAGTTATGAAGAAAAAAATATTTTCAATACAGGGTGATTCAAAAATTCAACTTCGTTGTTTCTTGACCGATTACAATAAAACTGACACAGGTTATAGCTGATATAGAGTTATGAAGACAAAAATGTTTTATTAATGATCTAAATTCTAAAGCGATGCCATTTGTTTATAATAAATAAAAATAAATTATAAATTAGAAACATATGTTGTTTTGAGTTTATGATTTTAAACTATTGCAAGAAATCAAGTAATTAAAAACTTTAATGTGCAGGTTCTAAGCGGAGAGCCAATAATTCCAAAAATTCTTGGACAGGCATGTCGGTTTGCTGTCCTAAAAACTCCCGTAGATTTCTTTCTCGTTCTAAAAATTGCTTTCTTTTTGACGGGACCTAGTTGAAATTAAAGTTAGTTTTTTATAAATCAATTTTAATAGCCCAGCATCTTACCACAAAACCCGAAAGCAAACCATTATGTATTTTGGAGCTATAACCAATGTCAGTTTCATTGAAATCGGCCAAGAAACAACGAAGTTGACATTTTAACGAATCACCCTATATTGAAAATATTTCTTAATATTTTTTTTCTTCATAACTTCATGTCAGCTATAACGTGTGTCAGTTTCATTGAAATCCGTCAAGAAACAACGAAGTTGACATTTTTTTGAATCACCCTGTATTGAAAATATTTTTTTTCTTCATAACTCTATGTCAGCTATTACCAATGTCAGTTTCATTGAAATCGGCCAAGAAACAACGAAGTTAACATTTTAACGAATCACCCTGTATTGAAAATTTGTTTGTAATATTTTTTTTCTTCATAACTTCATGTCAGCTATAACCTGTGTCAGTTTCATTGAAATCGGCCAAGAAACAACGAAGTTGACATTTTTACGAATCATCCTGTATTGAAATTTTTTTTTTCTTTATAACTCTATGTCAGCTATAACCTGTATCAGTTTCATTTAATTCGGTCAAGATACAACGAAGTTGACATTTTTATGAAACGCCCTTTCGTGAAGAACGACAAAATATTTTTTGTATCCGACCCCGTATTTAAATAAACCCATTCCCCATGCCACTCAATCTCTCTAGAGTCCTAATGGACAAATCACAAATAACAGCGCCCTATTTTTATATTTCTTACTCCACTCGCGTTCAACTTAACTCTTACCACCCCATTGCTATACTACATCATTTTACCTAATTATTGCCAGTTTAAAAGCCCAGCGAACAAATACCACGGTCAACTGGCTTCCTTAAAGCAATCACCGCAATGATTGTGTTTGCGAGGATGTGTCGCAGCGGAGATGTGTCTTTGCGATGATTTTGTTTTGCGGGGATGTGTCGCTGCGAAGATTTGGGTTTGCGATGATTTTGTTTGCGGGGATTTGTCGCTGCGGAGATTTGGTTTTGCGATGATTTTGCTTGCGAAGATGTGTCGTGCGGAGATTTTGTTTGCAGGGATTAGTCAGGTTCCCGAAAGTATGAATTACATAGGTTTTAAAAAAAACCTCCGGGCCTGGGCCTTTCCAGAGTTGGTAACCCTGCTTAAAGCTAAACTGGCTTATGTAAATATAAGTACATAAACTTAAAAACAGGACAGGGACAAACGAATAGTGAAAAGGGAAACAGAAGATGTGTCGAAGGTTGGAGTGATAATTGTAGTAGATTCCTCAGTTCTGGATATGGAATGCGTTCCGAGTTTTTACTCAAGAAAAATTACTGCTGAATTTTTGACATACAGACTTAAGTCAAAATTTGAGCTAGCAGAAATTTAAAGAGCTTTAGCTCGAAAATGATTTATTTATGCTCAGAGGGTTCAATGATTCTGGAATAAGGGGAATTTGCAGGGATTTTCACTGGTAGTTATCTTAGGAAAGTCAAAGAAAGAAAATTAAGAACAAAAGACATATTAGCTACCAAAAATAAAGAGCGGCACGCCACAGACCCTCTGTTCAAATAAATTTGTTTTAAACAAAAGATTTTTATTCCTCGCGAAATTTCAAGCGAAATAAAAAAAAATTATAAAGTGATTTTCTTTACAAAAAAAGTTTTTAATTTAAAAAGAAAAAGAAAGACATTCCCAGAGCGGTAGCTATTTAATAGCAAAAGATAAAAAAAAATTAACTAAAAGAAAAAACTTGGTAAGCTTCCTTAAGATTTTCCTGTGCGGTAGTTTTTTTTTACAGTAAAAGAAAAGAAAAAAAAGACATTTCCAGAGAGGTAGCTATTTAATAGCAAAAGATAAAAAAAAATTTAACTAAATGAAAAAACTTGGTAAGCTTCCTTACGATTTTCCTGTGCGGTAGTTTTTTTTACAGTAATTTCATTTTTATTAGAAAATTCGGCAGTTTGTGCTCAGGTGCAACTGCCCAGATTTTCATCAGAAGAAAGATTCTTTCCCAAAAGCCAGTGGCAACCCAGGTCATATGACCATACAATCTGGTTATTAAATTTTATGTGTGCGTTTTCATTTTGGTAGACCACATCACAAAATTCATCTTCTTAAAAGCTATGCCTAAAGCAACCTCTTCTAGAGTCATTAATTACCTAGAAACTGAAATATTTCATACTTTCGGCACCTTTGAATTGATTCATTCCGACAATGGACGTCAGTTCGTGTCCAAAGAGTTTAAAAAGTTTTTGGCGGACTATGGCGTTAGGCATGTGCGAAAGGCAGTGTATTCTCCGCAGGCTAACATTTCCGAGGGGGTCAATCGTATCGTTTAGAGCAAACTTAGGGTATTAATTTCGAAAGAGCAGAATGATTGGGATGCACACCTGTCCCACAGTACACATATTGAAGGTAATATATTGCGCATCTTCGAATATTACAGTGACCAGCCTGTCAGAATTTACAAAAACAAAACACAAGTGTTTCCGAATCGCAGTGACCCTCGTCCACAATTTACAAAAACAAAATACAAGACATGCGCAGAACTGAACAAAATAAAAACTCGGAAGATATTACCTTCTATATGTGTAATGTGCACCTGTCCAGCATTGCTTGCGCTTTGCGCTCAGACAGGCACGATTCGATCGGTTGCCAACCGTACTATGCTCTTTTCGGGCAAAATATGGTATCTCACGGCTCTACGTACCGAATACTACGCGACTTGAATGCTCTTGAAGACCCGAAAATGTTAGTCCTGCCTAATGCGCTAAAAACTGCGTTGGCCAGACGAAAGTTGTCGGAGAATCTTTTCAGGGCACACGTTATGTCTAAAAACACGTATAACACTCGTTCAAAACAGGTAGCTTACCGCGTAGGCCAAGAAGTGTTCCACAGAAACTTCACGCAGAGTAGTTTCACTAAAGGAGTTAACGCCAAACTACTCCCAAAGTTCATAAAATCGCGCGTAAGGTCAACGGAAACTGCAACTGCATGTATGAACTCGAAACACCAGCAGGAAAACCTTTGGGCATATTTCATGCTAAAGACATGCGGCAATAAATTCGCTAAAAATAAAGAGAAAAACACTTTGAGTATCCCCGGCTAGGTAAATGGGTTCGCGATCCACGTTGGTTGAGGACAGGTTTCAAATTTTAATTTCTACACGCGAAAAAACGTCTATAAAAAGGCAACCGACATGCTCTACCGGTGATATAAATAACAATTTTCTTTTATTAACAACAATTATATTTCGTTTTAATTAACCGACGGCAATTTTATTTTATTTCCTTCCCGACGGCAAAACAAGGTATTTTTATTTTAGTGTTTTCCCGACGGCAAAAAATACTTTTTTATTTTAGTTTTATGTACATAGTTTTGTTAACCGTTTTTTTTGCGATGATTGTACCGAACCATAGTACACATATTGAAGGTAATTTATTGCGCATCTTCGAAAATTACAGTGACCTGCCTGTCAGAATTTACAAAAACAAAACACAAGGCATGGGCAGAACTGAACAAAAATGAAAACTCGGAAGATATTACCTTCTATATGTACCGAACCGTTCTTTATTTTATTTACTTTCAGTTGTAATTATAAAACGGGATTTCGAAATCGGAACGTAACGCACTGCTCGTACAATCGTTCTTCGTGTGGGCGTGTTATGTGACCGTCTCGTTTTAAACCGACGGTGAATTGTTTTCATGTTTTGATTTTGTTTATATATTTTGTTTTTCCATTGATTTTTGAAATTATTCTTTTTATTTGATAAACTGCACTATAGCAATACAATTATTGAGTTTGTTATGAACACTTTTGCCTGAAAATTTAATTTTCAACTCCTCAGGTCAAATCACTCACACTCGACGTCACACTTATAACTTTTTTTGCATAACCGAAACGGCGAACGATTTTATTATTCGTGGGTTCATTTGCATATTTCAGATGTCGTTATATCTGAACCCTGTAACCGATTTGGTTTTAAATGTGTTTTTATTTAAATAACCAACTAAACATGTTGACCGACGACGAACTAAACGACAGTAAACAAATCAACAAGCTGCGCGAGGAACTTAAAGCTAAACTGGCTTATCTATACTTCTATACTATTATATAAAAGAGTAACTTTTTTTGTTTGTCAGTTTGGCTGTATGTATGCACTAAACTCACAAACAAACAAAAAAAACTCTTTTAAAAAATAGATATAATACAAATTTTACTTATCGGGTATGCTATAGGATACAGCAGAAAAGAAAATTTTTGTTAAATACAGAATAATAAACAAATTAAAAACTTACCACAAAAAAATCGTATGGAAATTTTCTTAAATTAAGCATGTAGGTATTTTCCTTGCAAAATTCTCTTTTATAGATTTTCAATTCACATTTACTTCAAGCTCAATTATTTATAAGCAAGAGTTGTTTTGCCATGGAAAATTGCCTTTTGTGGCAGAGCAGAAGGCGGATTTGATTGGTTCCGGTAACTATCCGGTTCGTCAAATCCATATTTTTGATAGGCTGAATTCTGGAATCGGCTCAAAAAAAAGTTGTTTGGTGGGTAATACTTTTGTTTTTAGGGAAAATTTTTGATGAGATAAGTGATGGGTAAAAATCTTCATCGAAAAAAAAAAACAATTCAAACCATGTGCAATGTGCCTTGTTAGGTGGGAGCGAGATAATGAGTAAGAGTTGTTTTAGAAGTTTCGCCGGAGTTACGTATTTGTATCACTGATCTCTATAATATACTGGATAGCGCATACATACAAAAAAGTTGAAGCAAATTGAAGAATTGGTATACTGGGCACTCGAACACTAACTGTCAAAATAGATATACAAAATATAACAAATATAACAATTTTGTGTTTTCAAGATGAGATGACATCAAGAACAAAAAGAAAGTAGTTTGGGGTTTTTTTTTTTTTTTTGTGAAACCAACAAAATAAAATAGTCACTCTTTTCGTTGTTTTTTTTTTGTGTTGTATCCGACATTGGTACAAAAATATATTTTTAAGCTTGTCAAAAGTGGAAACGAGATCCAGGCACACCGCAAGTTCGTCGAAAAATTTGGGCCTGGTCTGGACGACTATTAACAAGTAGATTTGCAGAACATTCCGCTTATACGAAACCTCAAATGGAAAAGAACGATCTTGTTGCAACCATGGAACAAGACAAATTCATCATTACAATATCAAGGGATTCCCACTCACTGTTCAAGAGACACATCCAGGATAAGAAGCTGGAAATGCTCTCTCAGATTGTGACTAAGTATCTCCTAATAGATACTGTAGCGTTTTACCACGGTTCGATATAAAACTTATTTATTTTTAACTGTCAACCATCAATTATTTCCTTTCTAAATTAAACACACTTTACTTCACTTCAAATATTTTATTAATCACCAATCTCAATAGTATGCAACTTAAATTCACTTCCGGATACTTTTAACTTCGAACTTTACACTTTCGCTTTCAAAAATAAACTGTGTCTGTGCTCAAAAAGTTTCTCCTTATATAATGAGCTGAGAGGTTCGGGACTCTACTCGAAAGTACTGGCACAAAAACTATCTGGAAGGTTCCATTCCAATGAAGAGAGATGGCGTTCTCTCCACTCTTCCATTCAGCGCATTTTCCCCCTGAGAGAGATGGGCGCGTTCTCTCGGGATTTTTTTTATAAATGGTTGTTGTCTTCGATAAGGGTATTTTTGTACTTGGCTCTTTGTTTGTTCCGAAAGTAGTTAGGTGCTGATTTCATCGTTACATTGCCCCCCTCCTAAGATTGATCGTCCCGAACAATTCTGTCACTCCTTTCACCATTATAACGATGCAAACGGTCACAATGAACTACTTTCAGTTTCCCTCTTACTCCTCTCTGTATACGGTAGACCACATCATTTAGTCTCTTCACAACAGTGTAGGGTCCTTCCCAGTTCTATTGAAGCTTTGGTGACAGTCCCTTTTGTCGATGGGGATTGTAAAACCACACGAGGTCTCCTTCTTGAAATCCTGTTGTTGTTGCTCGGGCATCATAACGTGTTTTCATCCGATCACTAGATGTTTTTATGAATGCTCTGGTTCGTTGATGAATGTCAATGAGCCTTTCTTTGAGGTTATCCACATATTCTTCTGTTCGTTGTGGCTCAATTGTCCGGCATCCAAATTTCACCTCACTAGGCAGTCGTATTGACGTTCCAAACAAGATTTCCGATGGTGTATGTCCTATCGAGCTATGTACTGCACTCCTATATGCCATTAGGAATAATGGAATATGTCTATCCCAGTCTCGTTGGTAGTCGCCGACAACCTTAGATAGATGTTCCTTTAGCGTCCGGTTGAATCGCTCGACCATCCCATCAGATTGTGGATGAAGCGGCGTTGTCCTCGTCTTTTTAATGCCAAGGAGCGAACAAACTTCCTGGAAGATGTTAGATTCGAAGTTCCTTCCTTGGTCGGAATGAAGTTCCATCGGTACGCCGAACCTGCTCACCCAATTGAAGACAATCTGATCCACAACTGTTTTGGTTTCTTGGTTTGGGATAGCAAATGCCTCAGGCCACTTGCTGAAGTAATCCATGACTACAAGGATGTATCGGTTTCCATTGTTGGTCTCAGGAAAAGGGCCTGCGACGTCTACTACCTTTCGAAAGGCGTGCCTACGTTGTATTGTTGCATTTTACTTTGAAGCTTCCTACCTGGGCCTTTGCTAGCAGCACAAGTATCACATTTTCGGCACCTCTTTTCGACGTCCTCTCTTGCATGTAGCCAGTAGAAGCGTTGTCGTATCTTTTCCAAAGTCTTATTGACTCCCAAATGACCTCCGGAAGCTCCGTCATGCATCTCTCGAAGAACGTCATTAACCTTGGACCGAGGAACGACCAGCTGCATCACATAGGACTTACCGTCTGCGGATTCCCACTTACGCCTTAGAACACCTTCCTCCACATGAAGTGAGTCCCATTGTGCCCAATATGCTTTCAGGGCCGGACTTCTGTCGGAGATGTCACACCACTCTTGTTTTTCTTGGTGTTCTTTCCACGCAAGAATGGGCTCTATGTCCGAGTCTTCTTGTTGGGCAGTCCTAAGTTCTTCATTACTCCAACCGTAAATGGGATCAGCTCTTATTCGTTGGACGGCAATCATTTCCTTTTCTTCTTGGCGTGTGCAATGTTTGCAGTCCTGTTTGCAAGGCCGTCGAGATAATGCGTCTGCGTTTGAATGCAACTTTCCTCTTCGATGTTGAATTTGGTAGTCATATGTCTGTAGTCTCTCGATCCACCTTGCTACTTGACCTTCAGGATTTTTAAAGTTCAGAAGCCAATTGAGTGCTCCATGGTCTGTTCGGAGAAGGAACTTCTGCCCATAGATGTACTTATTGAAGTGTTTTGTTGCCAATATCAGAGCTAGAAGTTCCCTTCTGGTCACGCAATAATTCCGTTCTGGCTTCGAGAGTACCTTACTGTAGTAGGCGACAACCTTTTCTTCTCCGTCGTGGACTTGTGACAGTACAGCTCCAATTCCGACATTACTTGCATCCGCGTCAATAATAAAAGGTTTCCCTGGAGTAGGGTAGGTAAGCACAGGAGCATTGCATAAACGCAGCTTTAACTCCTGGAAGCTTTTCTCACACTCACCTGACCATTTGAACGGCTTTCCCTTCTCTGTAAGGTGATGCAAGCTTTTGGCGATTCCAGCAAAATCTTTCACAAAACGCCGGTAATATGTGGATAGGCCAAGGAAGCTTCGGAGTTGATGTTTGTCCTGTGGTGTTGGCCAATTCTTCACAGTGTCAACTTTTTCAGGATCAGTCTTTACTCCTTGGGATGAGATGATGTGTCCCAAATATTTAACTTCGGTCTTGAAAAGAGCACATTTATCTGGATTAAGCTTGAGGTGTGCTTCTCGAAGCCTCTGGAATACAGCTTTCAGGTTGTCACAATGTTCGTCAAATGTTTTCCCATACACGATGACATCTTCCAAATAGACCAGGCAAGATTTCCAGGTTAGTCCTTGTAAAACGCATTCCATCAAACGCTCAAATGTAGCCGGAGCGTTGCACAGTCCAAATGGCATCACTTTAAATTGCCACAGACCGTTTCCTGTGGAGAAAGCTGTCTTTTCACGATCTTCTGGGTGAATTTCTACCTGCCAGTAGCCGCTCTTTAGGTCTAGTGTAGAGAACCATTTAGCACCTTCCATTGCATCTAAAGTATCGCTGATTCTGGGCAGAGGATAGCTGTCTTTCTTTGTCTCATCGTTCAGCCTTCTGTAGTCCACACAAAATCGAGTGCTTCCGTCCTTCTTTTTGACAAGGACCACTGGCGATGCCCAAGGGCTTTTAGAGTTTTCGATCAGCCCATCTTTTTCATGCTTGATATCGTCTCTTCAACTTCGGCTTGTTTGGCTAGGGGTAGACGTCTTGCTGGTAAGGTTTGCAATAATTCAGCAGCAGGTCCTCTAAGGGCAAGCGTCAGAGCTATAAATTTGTCTTCGTCATCCCAGCCATTTGTTGCTGCGGCTGCCTCAAACTGCTTCTTGTAGATCGACCAAGAAGTTTGTCCATCAAAGGTTGGCGGATGCATTTCCTTTCGCTTTACAAATTCGCCAGAACTTTCTCGAATCTTCATTTTCCGAACTCTATCTAGTTCCATCGTAATGCTCTGAATTTTATTTTCCACTGTCTCGAACTTATCTTGAACGTTCTCGATCTTTGCGTCTACTTTCGAAAATTGTTTTTCGACGCCTTCAAAACGTTCATCAAGAGCAATGAACTTGTTTTCAAATACAGTTAATTTACTTTCGAGGATGTTTTTCTGTTCCTCTAGAAGATTCTTATGCTCAACACTTTGTTTTTCCATTTGTTCGAGAAGATTCTTCTGTTCATTCTTTTGTTCTCTTCTTTGCTCTTCGAGAAGATTCTTTTGCTCATTGCGTTGATCTTCAAATCGTTCGAGAAGATTCTTTTGCTCTTTGCGTTGATCTTCGAGAAGATTCTTTTGCTCTTTTCTTTGCTCTTCGAGAATATTCTTTTGTTCTTTTCTTTGTTCTTCGAACTGGGCGAGCAGAAGAGCCATCATATTGGTCATATCTAAACTAGTACTTACTTGCTCTTCCTCCATTTCAATCGTGAAAATAAACGAGTCTGGGTTTTCACCTTGTTGTCTTAAATGTTCCTGCAGACGAATAATGAGGTCATTTTTTGATCCAGCTGTAGGAAGACCTCGTTTATTTAGTTCTGCTTTAAGTTCAACACAATTTAAATCATTCAAAATTTTACCCATTGTCTGTTTATTTATTTAAAAAAAACACACACGCACTTTTTATTTTAAGTTAATTTACTTAAATGCACAGATAAAATAAGTTTTATCCCTTATTCTGACACCAATGTGGCGTTTTACCACGGTTCGATATAAAACTTATTTATTTTTAACTGTCAACCATCAATTATTTCCTTTCTAAATTAAACACACTTTACTTCACTTCAAATATTTTATTAATCACCAATCTCAATAGTATGCAACTTAAATTCACTTCCGGATACTTTTAACTTCGAACTTTACACTTTCGCTTTCAAAAATAAACTGTGTCTGTGCTCAAAAAGTTTCTCCTTATATAGTGAGCTGAGAGGTTCGGGACTCTACTCGAAAGTGCTGGCACAAAAGCTATCTGGAAGGTTCCATTCCAATGAAGAGAGATGGCGTTCTCTCCACTCTTCCATTTAGCGCATTTTCCCCCTGAGAGAGATGGGCGCGTTCTCTCGGGATTTTTTTTATAAATGGTTGTTGTCTTCGATAAGGGTATTTTTGTACTTGGCTCTTTGTTTGTTCCGAAAGTAGTTAGGTGCTGATTTCATCGTTACAATACTTAGGAAGGAACAGCACGCAGCTAGGCACAGCGGGTGCAATAATAGGCGAGGCTCTTCGCCAGGACAATAAAGTACGGTCTCTAAAAAGAGGTAGATTTACAGAGCCTTACCATGACGACAACAGATCCACCCACTGAAGAAGAGGATGAAAACGCCATGATGCTCCAGATAGACCAAAGAAAAAGAAACCGAAGAAAGACCCGCTTTTTTCGAAAAAAAAAATCGAAATCCGATCCAAACGCTGCCGCCCATGATCGTGTACCTCTGCCAGTACTTAAGGGGAGGTTTCCCTCAAGAAAATAGGTGGGAACTTCACGTTTAGCTCTATAGCATCCACAATTTTGCAAATATTTTATTGAAACAAAAGGATTTTGATTGAAAAATATTAGGCAAAAATATTTGTTTACTTTAAAAATTAAAAAAAAAATTCTTTGTACCTCAAATCCGCTACAGAAAATAAAATATCCTCAATTTTACGGAAGGTTTTCGATAAATCACTGGGGCATATTTTAGAAATCATTTTTTTATTTTTTTTATATTTTTTTTTGTAAGAAAATAAATGTTTAAAGTTAGTAATAATGTTTTTTGTTTAATAATTTTCTAATTTATTCCAAAAAAAAAAATGGGCAATTGTTCATAATATAAGCGAATTTACAAGGTAATATGGTTACGCGATTTGACAAAACTTCAAAAGTTTTGAAGGTAACGATCCCAAATCGGGTATATTTCAAAGTCAATAAATATGGTGTGTTATTTAAATTTTTTTCAATTTTTTGAAAATACATATAAAAGTGATCTTAGGTCAAAAACAAAAAAAAAATGCGTTTTTTTTTGGTAATATTTTTTTCAAGATCCTGGGGCAAAGTCTTGCTATTTTTTTCTTTTTTTGAAATTATTTATGTTTTAAAGAAAATATGTTTAATAAATCAATAACGTCAAAATTTTCTTATTTTTTTGTTCATAACATAATTTAAAATGCAATTTTATTTATCGACATTTGAAACGTCGTTGTGAAGAAAAGATAGCTTACTCAATTTTCAGTTATTTTTATTATTTTTTTTCAATATTTTTTTAACTAGTTTCGAGGGCAGAAACAAAAATTACTTGCATAAGTTTTTTTATTTAAATAATAGAAAAAGGTTCTATTTCGCATTTTTTAACAACAAATTTCCTTGCACACGCACATAAAGAAGCTTGCAGTTCACAAGAATTCCGCTCCATCAGCGCGGGTCATTTGCAAGAAAAATTTCCCACATTCGCTCTCACTCTCCTGTCTTTTTTTTGTGTTGATTTCTTCTTCAATGATCTCTCATCTTACAGAAAATATAATAAATGATTTTTTGGTCGTGGAAGGTCGCGGTGGGATTTAGGTAGACACAATTTTTTTTAACTGTGTGCAGTTAGGGTAGTATATATTTCTAATGACGTGATGGAAAAGACTTATGTATAATTTTGCTAAGCTAACTTGAGGTTGCTTTTTACTTATGAATGAATGCATGGTTACATTATGTCTTTGTGTCGTTCGATGTGATCAATAGGTATACCGTATGCACCCAAGATTTGTTTGAGGCAGGTTAAGAATAAGGAAATTAGTAATTCTGAAGATGTTTTTGATAAAATGTTCGTGTCTGCGAGAAAATGAAGAAATGTGTATAGGTAGGTAGGAAGTTAGTAAGGTATCTATCATTTATTTTTCAATGGGGATGTTTTAAAGGAAATAGGGAAAAATCTGTGAAAAATCTTTGACGTACGCAAAATTAAAATACAGTTTTGAAGATAGGTTGATTCTTAGTAGGTACGTATTTATGCATAAAGTGAAGTTTGCCTCATAATTGGGCAAATTTGCTTGACCACTACGCCACCGTAAAAATATATTGTTTTTAACTTTCCTTTGGAAATTATTGTAAATGGTCCGATTTGTCGGATCGAAAATTTGAACATTTCTTCACGTTTACAGCTCTGGTATTCATACAAATTTATCGATTTTAAGGCGCCAGTTATAGCTATCATTGAAATTCATCATTGAAAATTTTAATGATTAATTTCAAGACGTTTAGAAAGTAAAATTCATAAATATTTTGATGCCAAAATAATGCCTATGCCTTAATAAATATATATCTGCCAAAAAAAAAATTTAAATTCGGCCGAACCTTCAACACAAACTGACTTTCATTATTTCAATGATTGCACTACTTTATCAAAATGATCATTGAAATAAAAAGATATTTCATGTGAAAGGTTGGGCCGAATTTAGTTTTTTTTTTTTTTGGCCAGATTTATTAATTAAGCCATAAACGTCTAAAAATGAATCATTAAAATTTTTAATGATGAATTTCAATGATAGCTATAACTGGCGCCTTAGAGATGCCTATGTAGTATGTATACGTACGTTCGTGATCTTTTTTCGTCGACGATATTTTGAGAACAAATAAAGGTATCGACATCAAATAAAGTTTATTTTATTGATAATAAGGCAATAAAGTGTAAATAAGGCTTTCAGAAAAATTCAATTAGCGCTTGTATTTTATTACAGTAATTAAAAAAGTTGTAAAATGGCTGAAATGTGGAATATTATTTTAAAAAAAAACCTGCTAAAAATTGTTAAAAATGACCCACCAAAAACATTTCATGTAAAAAAAGGTCGCCAAGACTCACATGCATACAATGCTTTCGCTGTGAAAAAGTTATGAGATCTCATGAAGAGCCAAGCCCATAACTCTACAAGGCCTAACTCCACAAGACCTAACTCTACCAACCCTACATCGTGGTCAAAAAGTATGGTTTGGCCGTTTCGCGACCGAAACACAGAAACTTCCATAGATTTTTGGTATGCAAAAGTTTTATGAAACGGCCAAGCCATACTTTTTGACCACGATGTAGGGTTGGTAGAGTTAGGTCTTGTGGAGTTAGGCCTTGTAGAGTTATGGGCTTGGCTCTTCATGAGATCTCATAACTTTTTCACAGCGAAAGCGTTGTATGCATGTGAGTCTTGGCGACCTTTTTTTACATGAAATGTTTTTGGTGGGATTTCATTTCTTTTTGTAGGATCACCTATTATCCGTAAGAAAAATACTTGAACCTCCCTTATAAATACTTCACTGTGAAACCCTGCTTCCAGTAAAACTACTTCATAGTTTATATTGTAGCAATAGGCATATGTATAACCCAGGAATTAAATAACTACCTACAACCTACCTAACCTAACCTTTATATTGAGCTAAGTCTCTTAGCAAAACACCAGTAATGTACTTGAAAATCATATACCTTTTTACCTATACATAATTATTAAGCAATATAATATATAGTATTAAAAGTAACCTGTATATTTTTAACTTCGCAATAATTAGGGTAAACCTTAAAAAAATGAGCCGTCAATAAAAAATCTCTTATAATTTTTTTTTGACCGAAGAGAGTTGAAAGTTCATAATTTTTTCCTATCGCACACCCCTGAATATAAATACATATGCATACATACATATAACATATAATTCCAAGGATACGTCATAGCGATACCGGCACGACAATTTTTCCACCAATTGTGGTGAAGATCATACAATACATAAACAACCCTTATTTCAAGCAAAGACATATTGTGCCATTGTCCGTTGTTTTTTATGTTTGTGAGTACAAAATAAAAAAAACAACCCTTACGTCAAGTATAGGCGGGTTATATGCATTTCTTTGTGTGGCATTGTTTTGTGTGCATTGTGAAAATTGTTGTTGTCCTAGATGTTTTATTATGAACCCCCATTTTTGGGGTGTTGGAGTGTGAAAGTTATAGATTTCTTAATTTTTTTGTTGTTTGTGTGCAAATCCTAGCCTACATTCCAAATTTCAGCTTTCTAGGACTTCGGGAAGTACCCTTTAGGTTTTGATGAGTGAGTGGTCAGTGACAAAATCGACGTTTTTGGGTATGAATTACACCCAAAGTATAAAAGCTAGAAATATGAAATTTGGTGTATTTTGTAAGCCCGCGGACTACACCTAATCCTGAAAATTTGAGCTCTCTAGCTCTATCTAGATCGAAGTTATGAGGGCCTGAAAATCCGACGAAGCGTTACGAGAAAATATAGGTAGTGCCCAAGGGCGTACGCAGGGGGGGGCAGGGGGGGGCAGGGGGGGGCGGTTGCCCCCCCCTAATAAATTTTCCTTTCCTACATTTTTTTGTTGAGTAATGAGTAATATTAATTTTAAAAACTATCTTTGATGTTAAAATTTTTCTTTAAACATGTCGTTTGTCATTACAAACAAAACGTTTCAATACTTTCTTCAAAATTAACAAAAACTACAAATTTTTTGTAGTTTTCTGTACTAACTAGCTACTATTATATACACTACGGGACCAATTTTTTTTCATCAGACACCACCTAAATGAAAAGTTTATATCCTACAAAAAATGTATTTACAAACAAACTCTGTCATTAACCTGTGCATCTTACATAAAAAAAAAAAAAAGAAATAATTTTGAAAATATTTTCTATAGATATTTTTTCATCCATAAAATTTGAATAATGTTTTTTCAAAAGGATGAAAATTAGCGATATCTGCAATATTGTTGAGGAGGAATAATACGTAAAACTTCATAAATTCCGTAAAAATGTGTATGGGAAGATTATGACTTTAGAGGCACCATACGAATTAATGAGCTCGGCCAAGTTTTTGATTTTAGTCCATAAATTTATTGTAGGGCATACACTTTTTATAGAGGGGGTCTCTGATCAAAGCAAATAATGAGTTTAGGAAATAACGGACACCCTAATATGCATGCACAAGATATAAAAATTTACCTTTTCAGTCAGAATAATAAAACGGAGTTTTTTATAAACACTGAATATTATATTATCTACCTTACGAGGGTTGCCAAAATTCTGCTTTTCAAAATTTTGCTTTAAAAATTCAGCTTATTTTCAATATTTCTAATAAAATTCTGCAAATAATAAAAAAAAAAAAGTTTTGAAAAATTAAAAAAAAAATTTAAAATTTTTTTGTTTTTATTTGCAGAATTATGTAAAATATTGTCTTACAATTTTAAAAATAATATTATATATTTGTTAATAGAAATAATGTTGTTTTTTATTTTTTTTTGTTATCGTCGCTTAAGTTTTTTTTAAATCACAATAAGAAAAGCCCTTATTTACTTTCAAAGCTGGATAGCAGATAGAAAAAATAGACCTAAGGCGCTAAGCTAAGGCCAAATAAGATTTCTTAAGAAAATATCTAAACATATCCTTTAGTTTTTTTTCACTAATTGTTAAAGGTTATTTTTACCGACTGATATCTTATTTAAAAAAAATAAAATGAAATTTGAGTTTGCCCCCCCCTAATCGAAATCCTGCGTACGCCCTTGGTAGTGCCCGCCGCTCGTTTTGCTCGTCTTGGCAGGGGGCACTACCGTGTCCCCAGATTTTCGGCTCGAATATCTTGAGAACACACAAAGATATTAACTTCGGGCTTATATTATTCTATTGGTACACAAAACCATAGTTGATGATTTGTAGAGTTTTTAAAAAAAATTCAATTGACAGTTTTGACAAAACTATAAAAGAAACTGCTAAAAAAAAAAAAAAAATCGTGTTGCATATATTTAGAGCAAACAGCCCAACATTTGTTTTCGAAGATTTTGAATTAGTCCTTTTTTTTTATAAAAAATAACATCGGATATTGATGTTATCAGTGTGGGTCACACACATGTTTTTTTTTTATTATATTGCAATTTTCTCCTGTTCGTTCGGAAGCTTTTTTCGCCAACGATATCTCGAGAACTCATAGGGATATCGACGTCAAATAAATTTTTTTTTACAGATAATAAGACCATAACGTGCAGAAAGGATTTTCAAAAAAAACTCAATTAGCGGCTTTTTATTACAGCTATTTAAAAAAAAAAAGTTGTAAAAAGGCTTGTTTCTCGAATATCTCTAGAACAAATAATGCTATCGACTTCGGCCTGGTTTTATTCTATGCATAATGACGTACAGAAAAATTGGTGATCCTTTTTTTTTTAATTAAAACAAACATTTAAAAACTGCTTAATTTTGTTAAAAAATGTTTTTCGGCTCGAATGTCTCGAGAACAACCAATGATATTAACTCCCAGATAATTTTACCCTATACACAATGCCATAATTAGTAAATTATTAATGTTTGTAAGAAAATTCAATTGACAGTTTTTTTTTTTTTTTGAATAATTGTTGAAATATTTAGATCAAACAGCCTTCCCTTGACTGCAGAACTGAAAAGTTTTTCGAAGATTTTTAATTGGTAATTTTCTTATAAAAAATAACATCGGGTGTCGAGTTTCAAAGGGAACCAATGTGAAGTTATCAGTGTGGGTGAAATCCAGCCTCCTTTTTTCTGTTTTAAGACAATTTTTAAGAAATTTGCCATCCTGGATAAACGAGGCGAATAGACCTCACTCCTATACAATTTTTGTCTATCTCGAATCTCGACCCAACCTATATGCTCTAGCTTTTATTCATCACCCTTTTTTAGATAACTGCCTATACCGGCTAAATCGGGGATAATGGACCTCTCCTATAAGATTTTTGTTTTATCTCGACCCATCTGCACGCTCTTACGCACACCTTAGGTATGTAATATAGGTAACATATGTATGTATATATGGTATGTATCTAACTAAACGTTGACTTTATGTACTAATGCAATCCATTTATCTACCACCTACATACGTCACTTGAGAAATCTATTTTGCATCAAAATAATATCTACCAATTGACATTGTGCCGTCCCGAACCTGAAAAAAAATAAAATATATAACCCAAAAAAAAAGACCTATGTAGGTCTCCAAAAAATTTGTTCTTTCTCAACAGTTTATTAAAAAAAATACCTATTCTACCTATTCATCCTAATTTTTTCATACCTACCTAAGTTAATTTTTTTATTTTAGTCATGCACAAAAATCCTCCAAACAAAAACTAGGTACATTTATAAAAAATAAGAAATGATCACGAACCAACGAAAGTAGGTATATATATACCTGTATCCAAAACATGGAAAAAAGAAAAGTTTCGCCCACCAAACCTAAAAGAAAACAACAAAGTACTTAGGAATAAACAAAAAAAAAAAAAAAAAAAAATGCTGTTCCTTTCCCCGCCAATAAATCTCAGCAGCATTACCTTCTGTCTTCCTGCTTTAGCTCACATATTGCTAGCTATGTAAAGTACGCATACACAATGTTTTTTTTTAGTCTTCGATCTTGTCTTGCTACTTCTCGTGCATTCTGCTTGTGCGATGCGTATGTGCGTAAGTGCGTAACTCTTTCTCTGGCTCTCAGAGTAATTTCCTTTTTACATATCGTCGTCGTTCTATGAAAACTCCCTAAGTCCATTTTTTTTAATTTTGTAACATTGACATTTGTTATGGAATTTTACTAACAATAACTTGAAAATTTTTGAGTTTGATAAATTTTATATTTAGTATAAATATAGCAAAAGAGTTGGGTACTTTTTACAAAAGTTAAATTTTGGTATTTAATTAACTATGCCCTGTTTATTAAAGGTTCTTCAGTTTCTAAAGAAATGGACTTAGGGAGTTTTAATAGAACGACAACGATATGGAACCTTTTTTGAATTCTCTTGTTCTTGTCTAACTACTTCTAGTAGTGCTGCTTCTGCTTGTGCGTTTCGTATGTGCATAACTCTGTCTCTGGCTCTGAGAGAAAATAAAGTAATTTTTTCACAAAAAGGACTGACTTTGAAGAAAAGGGAAATTAATTCTTTCACTAATACATTTAAATGCATCTACATGAAATCTGAGTTTGCTTCTGAAGGGAACCTACCCTTAAGGATGCTGATAATAAATTATATAAAATTTAAATAACCTTTAGGAGTTAGAGAAATATTTATCTTATTAAGTTTTGTTGCTTTCTCTATAATTCAATAAAAACCTACCTACAAGTGTACTCCGAGGTTGAATTTTTTTTATAGAGCTTTGGAATTAAAACTTTTCATGCTCCTTTTAAAGAGATCGAAAGCAGATTCCAAAATGGTATCAACCACATTTGTGGCATTCTCCATTCAATAAAGAAACTCTAAAACCTTTTCAGTTTCTTGAGTTTCTCATCAAATGGCCTGCCTACAAGTGTACTCCGAGGTTTAATTTTTTGTATAGAGCTTTGGAATCAAAACTTTACCACATTTGTGGCACTGTCCATTCAATAAAGAAACCCCACTTTCTTTGAATATTTAAATTTAAAAAAAAACTGAATAAGGTTTTGGGTTTTTTTTATTGAATGGACAGTGCCACAAATGTGGTTGATACCATTTTGGAATCTGCTTTCGATGTCTTTAAAAGGAGCACAAAAAGTTTTGATTCCAAAGCTCTATAAAAAAAATTCAACCTCGGACCTCGGAGTACACTTGTAGGCAGGCCATTTGATGAGAAACTCAAACAACTGAAAAAGGTTTTAGAGTTTCTTTATTGAATGGAGAGTGCCACAAATGTGGTTGATACCATTTTGGAATCTGCTTTCGATCTCTTTAAAAGGAGCATGAAAAGTTTTAATTCTAAAGCTCTATACAAAAAATTCAACCTCGGAGTACACTTGTAGGTAGGTTTTTATTGAATTATAGAGAAAGCAACAAAACTTAATAAGATAAATATTTCTCTAACTCCTAAAGGTTACTGATTTAAATTTTATATAATTTATTATCAGCATCCTTAAGTACTGGCAGAGGTACACGATCATGGGCGGCAGCGTTTGGATCGGATTTCGATTTTTTTCGACGAACTTGCGGTGTGCCTGGATCTCGTTTCCACTTTTGACAAGCTTAAAAATATATTTTTGTACCAATATCGGATACAACACAAAAAAAAAACAAAAAAACGAAAAGACTGACTGACAGTTTTATTTTGTTGATTTCACAAAAAAAAAAATAACCTCAAACTACTTTTTTTTTGTTTCACATAGATGTCAGAATTGGCCACTCAGCCACCTTATGTCATCTTCAATTGGAATGAAAAAAACTGTTATACTTGAATGGTATACACTATCCAGTATATTATAGAGATCAGTGATTTGTATAGGTAAGCCATTCTATACAACAAACAACGTACCTTTATTGGATTAACTTGAGGACAAAGCAAGTTATGCGCAGGAACAACAGCATAGCAACAGCTTTACTAAAGTTCCATTGAAGAAAGTTCTCTCAATAGTCACAACAGATCACAGCATCTCCTCAACAACAACACCATCTCAACCAGATCATCTCGATAGGTGTTTGGACAGTGCAAGTGCCTATGAGAGAGGCTTCACACATAAAAAAGGTTTCTAAGATCTAATGTAAATGTATTACATAATTACTTCTCTTCAAGTCAGTCTGAAGCTGATTTTTGCTAATAAATTAACTTTTCTGTAAATTTAGACTTTTTTCTTTGATTTGCTATAGAAGAATCGTAATTGGCGCAGTCGGTGGGATATGCTAAGTACAGCTTGTAACAAAAAGTTAATAATAAGTAGCTTAATATCGTTTGCTGGAAAAGCTATTTCGTACTCTTCGGCGGATTATCGAAGTGTTGGATTTTAATCCTTTTAACGAAAAAAAAAACAGAACCGAAATTTAAGAAAAAGCAAATCAGAAGATAAAAAAAAAAAAAAACAAATCAAATAAAGTTATGTAGTTATCTTGTTTCTCAACGCTTTAAAAATGAAAAAATAAATAAAATTATAATAAAAGAACCACATATGACTTATAAAGTTGAAAAAAAAAATTATTAAAAACAAAATAACATTAAGTGCACAGTTGCAAGTTGTTAAACTTATAAAATTGTAAAAGTGAACATTGTAAATAAATTGAACACATTCTGTTTATACATTTTGTTACTAAGTGCGATTGTGTGGAACCGCAAAGACTTCAACAATACAGGTTCATGGTCTACATTGACGCCTGACTTCAACAATACTGGTTCATGGTCTACATTGACGCCTCCAGTGGCAAATTTACTAAGGTGAGTCCATCCTTTTGGTTCCTTAAGCATCGATTTATCTAATGTCACCAATCCAAATCAAATAAATTTTACTGATGAGCACAAAATTTTGGAGATTAGTAGTCCAATCCGAAAAAGTGTTAAGACTCCTAAACGTCGGTATTCGAACCTAAATAAAAGTGATTTTGTGGATTTAGCAACCAGTTCTGTTTCCAGCGCATTTACTGTTAATTTAAATAATCATCCCGTTATGGATAACGCTGCTATTGCCACTAACGCATTAATGCACTCAGAATTCCAGACGCTGTCAAAGACTTTCCAACATTCGATGGCAATCCTCGTCTGCTCTACGATTTTTTAAGTAACGTAGAAGAAGTATTAAGTGTTATGCCAAATATGCACGGGTCAAACTACGGAAGAATTATTATGCGAGCTATTAGGAATAAAATTGTAGGACAGGCGAACGAGGTCCTGAATATGTATGGAAGTCTTTTAGAATGGGAAGATATAAAAAATAATCTTATCATTTATTATTCTGATAAGCGCAATGAAACTAGTTTAATAAGGGATTTACATCAACTCAGACAAAACGAAGATACCGTTGAACGATTTTATTCTAAATTAATAGAAATACTTTCAACGATGATAAATTATATAAGAGTCCACAAAAAAGATTCAAATGTTATTAAAGCAAAAAATACGCTTTATAATGAAATGTGTTTAAATACATTTTTATCGGGGCTAAGGGAACCGCTAGGATCAACCATTAGGGCGATGAGGCCAAATAAAATTATTGATGCATTTAATTTTTGTCTCATTATTTTAAAAACCATAATTATGGAGAACCATCTGCTAAACTAAACCAACCCAGAATCCATAATTATCCACAGCAGTTACAAAAGCAATCTATAAGACCACAGCGACCATATAATAACACTCCACAAAAACAATATTCCAGACCTTACAATTACACAGCACAAGAACATTTTTCTAGACCTTACAATCAACTTTCACAAGATCAAAACAACTCTTATAAACAAACACCATCGAATTCTCAAACATATTCTAAGCAAAACTACAATAACTCCCAAATTTCTAAAAATACTGGTACAAGATATCCACAGACTGAGCCGAAGGATGTTCCTACTGGTAATACCATTTCTCGTAGACTAAATCCACAGCCTCCAATACAAAATCAGATTAATAATGTCGAAGGTTATTGCTACAGTTGTAATGCAAATAATATAGTACAACAACCTTCAACAAATGCTTCTGCTCACTATAGTTGTCACCTCAATAACATCAATCAAAGTGAGTTCGAACCAGATTCATTTTATCAAAACTTAGATACGGCCTTTTCTGAAAACTTAAACAACCAGCAAGAAATAGATGACACAAATTTTTGTGCACAAGCCTCACAAGACGAATTGGGTTCATAGACATTAATAACTGTAACACTAACTTATTACCCTATATAATCGTCAATAGTATACAAAACGGCCAATTCAGATTTTTAATTGACACCGGTAGCAATAAGTCGTTCGTTAGTCCTGATATAGCTAAAAATTTGAAATACACATTAACCGAACCTGTAGAGATAAAAACTTTATTTGATAAACATATTTTAAATAAAAAGATTACCATTCATTTGCCGGAACTTGGAACTGACAAACCTTTATCCTTTCTTACATTTAAGTTTCATAATTATTTTGAAGGACTTATTGGTACGGACATAATGAAAGAATTGGGCATTAAAATTGATTTAGAGAATTCTCTTTTAGAAACAAATAATTTTAAAACTGATTTAAAATTTAAACCTAATCTAATTTCTAAACTGTACACAGTTCCTGGACTCAGTAAAATGATTTGTTTTCTGCCTGTAGATGTTAAAACTGGAAGTATACTCATCAAACCAACATATATTATGATTAATTTATTGATATCTGAAAAGATATATAAAGCTATCGGTTGGTATTCGTTCGTGGAAGTAGTTAATACTTCAGACAATCCTCAAATATTTAGAGCTGAACAACCAATTAAAGCTAGTGCGTTTGATTCAAATTCCCATTTTGAAATTCATAATTTCACTATTAATAACAAAGAAAAACTTGGGGCTAAAAGCGTTTGCGACATTATTAAAACTGATCACCTTAATACTGAAGAACGAAAAGACATCAAGGACCTTTGAAAAAACTATGAAGACATATTCTTTAGGGAAGGACAGGATTTAACGTTCACAAACACAGTCAAACATAAGATTACAACTATAGATGATGTACCCATATAATGTAAATCTTATCGGTATCCCTATGTTCATAAAAATGAAATAAGTAAGCAAATTGCTGATATGCTGGATCAGGGCATAATACGTCCAAGTTTCTCTCCCTGGTCTGCTCCGATATGTATTGTACCAAAAAAAAGAGATCAAAGTGGAAAAGAGAAGTGGCGATTAGTCATAGACTATCGCAAACTTAACGAAAAAACAATTGACGATAGGTACCCAATCCCTAATATAACAGAAATTCTTGACAAACTTGGTAAATCCATGTATTTTAGCAAACTAGACCTTGCTTCTGGATTTCATCAAATTGAAGTAGCAGCTGATGATGTTCATAAAACTGCTTTTTCGGTGGACAATGGACATTGCGAGTTTCTGCGGATGCCGTTTGGACTCAAAAATGCTCCATCTGCATTTCAACGTGTTATGGACAACATTCTTAGAGATCTCCAAGGCAAAGTGTGTTTGGTATACATGGATGATGTCATTGTTTATTTTACTTCACGTCAAGAACACATTGAAAATCTTACCGCAGTTTTTAATAAATTTAGAGAAGCAAACCTCAAGATACAAATTGAAAAGTCCGACTTTCTTCAAAAAGAAGTTTCGTTTTTAGGGCATATAATAAATCCTGAAGGCACAAAACCCAACCCAAACAAAATTAGTGCAATAAAAAACTTTCCGATACCGAAAACAATAAAACAAATTAAATCTTTCCTGGGTCTTTTAGGCTATTATAGAAAATTCATAAAGGACTTTGCACACTTCACAAAACCGATGACCGAATGTCTTAGGAAAGGGAACACCATAAAACTGGATTCAAGGTATATAGAATGCTTCGAAACATGCAAACACATTTTATCTAATGAACCGCTGCTTCAGTATCCCGATTTCACTAAGCCTTTCAACCTTACTACTGATGCTAGTAATGTTGCAATAGGTTCTGTACTATCACAAGGCTCTATAGGATCCGATAAACCAATTTGCTTTGCAAGTTGGCAATTATTTGGTCTGTTAAATACTTTCGTCCATATTTGTTTGAACGAAGATTTCAAATAATAACGGATCATAAGCCCCTGAAATGGCTCTTTTCCCTAAAAGAACCAAACTCAATGCTAGTTCCGTGGAGGCTCAGGTTGGAGGAATATGACTACTATGTAACCTATAAGAAAGGGAAAAACAACCTTAATGCTGATGCCTTGTCTCGAATTGAAAATCATGCTAATAAAACAGTTCAGACTTTGCAAGTAGGGGACAGTTCTGATCTCGAATCGTTGGCAATTAATTTCGACGGTTCAGACATCATAAACTTTTCAGGCAGTCTTGCAACAATTTATTCTGCAATGGAAAATTCGGACGATGGTATATCAATTACTGAACGTGCAATCAATGAATTCTCTAACCAAATTATCCTTAGTAAAAATGTTGTCAAACCTCGCCTCTCAGTGAAACTGTAAATACTTTTTAAACGAAAAAAAAGGTACACCATCGAACATACCAATATCAGTGCTGAAGACGTTATGATATCGATTTTCAAAGAGTATTTTAACTCCAAACGTGTTACTGCAATACTAGCCGACGATGAAACATTTAAAACAGTCCAATCAGTGTTTTCGAAATACTTCAATAATGGTTGTCTCAAATTATTACGGTCTAATATAATGTTAGAAGACATAACCAACAGAGATAGGCAGGAGGTGTTAGTGCGACAGTATCATTTTAATTCCAACCACAGAGGTATTACGAAAGTTATCTTCACATCAAAAGGCATTCGTACTTTCCAAATATGAAAAAAAAAACAATTCAAAAAACTATAAATAATTGTGAAATATGCAGTCTGAACAAATACGAAAGGAATCAAGAAAAAGTAAAATTCGAAATAACTGAAACCCCATCTAAACCCATGCAAATTGTTCACATGGATATATATTCTGTCGGTAAAGAAAATTTTCTGACAATTGTCGATAAATTTAGCAAATTTTCAAGTGTATATCTTCTTAATGCTAGGAACAGTTTAAACTTAATCAAATCGTTAAAGCATTTTTTTTCCCATCACGGAATTCCCCAGAAAGTTATTACAGATAATGGTAGTGCGTTTTTGTCAACCTCATTTAAAGAGTTTTTAGAAATGTATAGCATACAATTTCATAATACTTGCGCAAAGAGTTCGACAGGAAATTCTCCAGTAGAGAGATTCCATTCGACTCTCATTGAACTTATTCGAATTATCAAATATCAGTTCAAGCATAAACCCATAGGTGAAGTTGTTGATGAAGCTGTCCTCACATACAACAACTCAATTCATTCCACCACAAATTTAACTCCTTTCGAGTTACTGACAGGACACATAAGTATGACCAAGCCATTTCCTAATCAAAAAGATTTTACAACAGCGCAGGACTATTTAAATAATCATAGCATAGAATACGAAAAGTTAGCGGAGCTAGGCTAGGTTAGGTTAGTGGGCTGACAGTTGATCTTGTTACCGTCACACTTAGATCAATGTAGATCCATTGTGATACCCTGCTAAAAAGAGGAAACCTATGCTAAAAAACAAGATATGACATATCCCGTTAAAGGGGATAGATTTCAGCAAGCAGCTGCTTAAGGCTATCGGGAGGGTTCCAGTAGCTGTCGTCAGAAGCATTGACACCGGGTTGAGGGGAGGTTACGTCACCGCTGTCATTTGAGGGCGTGTTCCTCTCCTTTACCCCCACTGAGTGGATCATTCCCCCCACCATGCCCGGAGGAGCAATTGGCTCCCCACAACGCCTGGTGGGTGGGTTTGATAGGTCAGTGGTTATGGTTTAAGTTTGGTTATGGTGTAAGTTTGCTCTGTTATGTCAAGGCTGGGGTGAATCGAGAGGGTCGCTCCCTACCACAAGAGTATTTTATCGATCTTGTGGAGGAACGGCCATCACAGATTCAAATGACACTCACATTCACCGCATGAGTGGTAAGGCTAGCTGCCCTAACTCCTTTATTGCCACTCTCGTAGGAATGTGTGCGTCTTACAGTCATCATTGTATTTGTTCAGTAATTGTGGGTCGGTTTGTAGACGGGATATTAGGGACTTTGGAGCCATTTAGTAGCGTTAATGAACTTTAAGAGATTCTTGCTAGGAATTTCAGAGTTCCACTAAATCGTCGAACAAGTGTTTCCCCAGGAGTCTGCTTCTCAGATGACATAGCACAGGGCAGTGACAGAGGTAATGAAGGGTATCTTCCTGAACTTCCTCGTCACTACAGCCTCTGCATAGGTCATCCGAGATAAGTTGCATATTTTTCTTGTGGTAGCCCAATAGGTTGTGACCTGTGGTGATACTCACAAGAAGAGAGAGTGACTTTTTGTTCAATTTTATGATCTCTTTAGTTCTTTGTTTATTAAATACTGGCCATAACTTCCTAGTAATGACGCAGGTATCGAGTGAGCTCCATCTTCTATTTGTTGTAGATAGAACTTTACTCTCGATTTCTTGTTTGAGAATACAAAGTGGGGTCTGGACTACTGACTCTGTCTGAGCTGGCTCAAGTGTTGAACCAGTTCTTGCCAGTTCATCAGCACTCTCGTTGCCTGGAATACCACTGTGACCAGGAACCCAACAGAGCCTTACGTTGTGCTGTGTGTCAAGAACCCTGAGCTCTTCGCGACAGCAATTTACAAGCTTCGATTTGATTTCAATGGCAGAGATAGCTTTTATTGCTGCTTGGCTATCAATGAAAAAGGTGATATCAGCTCGTGGTATTGCCATCATTGAGACCTGTTTGGCAGCTTCCGCCACTGCCCAAACCTCAGCTTGGAAGACACTGCTGTAGTTAGGCAGTCTGAATGAGCTGGCTAGTCCAAGAGCCCGCACCAACCCCAGCATCCATCTTGGAGCCGTCGGTATATATTGAAACTATCGATGCGCAGGTTGATGGAACGCTAGTTTGCCAGTCCTCTCTGCATGGAAAGGCGGTTGTGAACGGGATATGAAAGTCTAAACGGGGTAATAAGTAGTCAGTGCTTATCCTATTTCCCATGAATTGCTGTAGAATCTGCGCATGATCAAAACCATTTTGTTTCCAACTACCTGTTTGGCTGAGCTGAAGTGCGCTTTTGGCAGCCGATTCTTGCACGTATAGATCGAGGGGTTTCAGGTTGAGTAATGCTTCCAAGGCCGCTGTTGGGGTGGATCTTATAGCCCCAGTGATTCCAATACATACCATTCTTTGAACTTTGGTCATGATTTTAAGGTTGGAAGCCTTTTCTAATGCATTCCACCAGACTACATTACCATATGTCAGTACAGGTCTGACAATGGCCGTGTGCATCCAATTGATGATTTTTGGACTTAGTCCCCAGGTTTTACCAAAAATCCTATTACAGGAATAGAATGCAAGCATGGCTTTGTTGGTTCTTTCTTTAATGTTGAGACTCCAGTTAAGCTTCTTGTCTAAAATCACACCAAGGTATTTTGCGTGATCGGAGATTGTAAGCTGGGTCCCTTCAATAGAGGGGGTTCTAAAAGTAGGTATTTTCCTTTTGTTTGTGAAGAGGACAAGTTCGGTTTTTTGCGGGTTAACCGATAGTCCGCATTTCTTAGTCCAGGTGTTCACAATTGATAGAGAATTTTCTATAAGTTCACTAATTGTGGAGGGAAATTTACCTGTCGCTAGTAATGCTACGTCATCCGCATATGCAATTACCTTGACTCCACTATACCTAAGTCTTAGCAAGACTGCGTTCATCACGAGAGTCCAGAGAAGCGGAGAGAGAATTCCACCTTGTGGAGTTCCTCTGGAAGTAGATACCTTAATCTGTACTCCTCCTAACTCTGAGTTGATTGATCTGTTTTTTAGCATGAACATGATCCATCTGATGATGACGCTATTCACGTTTAGATTTACGAGCGCCTCTTCTACCGCTTCGTTTTTGACATTGCTGAAAGCTCCTTCAATGTCTAAGAACGCAGCGAGGGTATAATCTTTGTCTTTAAGAGTTTTTTCAATCGTTCTGACGACATTATGTAATGCTGTCTCTACACTTTTACCTTTTGTATAAGCATGTTGAGCTGGAGAAATGACTTCCGGGCTCAATGTGCTGCGTATATGAATATCTATGAGTCTCTCGAAAGTTTTTAGGAGAAACGACGTGAGACTAATGGGTCTAAAGTCTTTAGCACCCGTATGGCTAGGTTTACCAGTTTTCGGAATGAAAACTACCTTGACTTCGCGCCACGCTTCAGGCACATATCCCCATTTAAGGCTACTAAGGAATATGTTTTTTAAGTGTGGGATAACATGGTCTTCGCATTTTTGTAGCATCATGGGGAAAATACCGTCCAACCCGGGTGATTTGTACGGCGAGAAGGAGTTGAAAGCCCATTGTATCCTTTCCTCCGTAATCAAATCCGTTGGTGTTGTGTTTCCTGTACATGGCTCCGCTTGTGGGTCGTTATTCCCGTTAGAGGTGCAGCAAGGAAAGTGGGTATTGACCAAGAGTTCTAGAGTTTCGCTACACGATCCTGTCCAATGTCCATTGGTTTCTTTAAGAGAACCTAGGACGGTTGGTGCTTTCGAAAGGATTTTCCTGAGTCTTGCTGATTGGCTAGTGTTTTCAACTTGACTGCAGAAATTTTTCCACGAGCTACGCTTGGCTCTTTGTGTTTCAGTTTTGAATTTCTTTTGACTGCTTTTATAAATCTCCCAGTCATTGTCTGTTCTTGTGCGCTTGGCAACATTGAAGAGTCTCCTCGTCTCTTTCCTAATGTTGCCAAGCTGACTTGTCCACCAGGGTGGTTTCTTTTTGCCCTGTCCGCAAGGTTTTAATGGGCAGCTTCTTTCGAAGGCTTTATCAAGAATTTTAGTAAGGCTATTTGTAGCAGTATCTATGGATACAGGTTCTAACAACTCGTTAGTATCGAGTTTATGAATTTCAGTCCCTACTTCCCTATTGAAAATTTCCCAGTTGGTCTTCCTGAGATTTCTAAAAGGTTTACGGGGGTCAAGGGTGTCAGGTATTGAAAACTCTATGAGCCTATGGTCAGAGAAGGATTCTTCTTTCAACACCTTCCAGTGGTCAATGCTGATAGTATCCCAGTTACTTAAGAAAGTTACATCGAGTACCTCTTTGCGATTTTTAGTAACGAAGGTGGGTTCTTTGCCTCTATTCGCTACTAGAATGTTGTTCTCAATAATAAATTCAAAAAGTAACTCACCACTTACATTGGTATCGGTGCTGCCCCATTGTAAATGGTGGGCGTTGGCGTCGCAGCTCACAACGGCATCCCATTTCTCTAGTGCAACACGTTGGAGGAGTTGCTTGGTTATTTTAGCCGGTGGTCCTTCGATCCCATCCCCAGGCATATAGCATGATGTTATGATGAGTGGTAGGAGTCCGGCGCGTTCTAACTTAACCGTTGTTTGGTCTATACAACTGTATGTGGATAGAAGAAAGAAATTAATCTGTTTTCTAGCTACAATACAGGCTCTAATACTACTGTTAGTACCTACATTTGTGGTCTTGTACAGTGTCAGTTCTTTGGAGTGTAAGCCCTTGATCCTGCCACCTACAAACCAGGGTTCTTGGATCAGAGCAATATCAATTTTTCTACTTTCCATGAGGTAGACTAAGTTGGCGCTGGCAGCTTTACTATGTTCGAGATTAATTTGAATTATTTTCATGAGTTAAAAAGAAAAACCTCCCCCCCTTAATTACCTTTTTCATGGAGGGTAACATCCGCAGCCTGCATCGATTTATACCGACGCGCACCTTGAAATCAATCTGCCGGAGAAGTGGTATAGATTTATGATCCAGGATCACTACTACTTCTGTGCCATCTTTGGTCTTTTCGCCCATCTCAGCTACCTCCCAGTTTTGACTTAACTGGTCGGTATTGAGTGACCTGAGATAGCGCTCAACACGGTCTCTCGGGATGAGCGGTCCTCTCAGCATTAGCTTTGCTCTTGGCCTAGAAAACTCTCTGATTTCCTTCTTCCTCATGAGGCGAAGGTCAGCGTTGGGCCAGGGAGCTACAGCTTGCTGTACGAATTTCTTGAGCCATGCGAGGGTTTGTGCATCCTCACATGACAGCATCTTGAATCCTTGAAAGGTGCTGAGGGTACCGAAGAGTGGTGGAGACCGGCTACTTACGATAGCCTCGTTCACCTCTCAAGGATTCGGAGTTCAAGTAGTTGCCATTGGTCTTCTGTCAGTTTACGGGTAGGGTTGCCATAGTCAACAATGGCTACTTGATGCCTTAGCGTGCAACCTAGGAGTTAACTGCTTCCCCCTACCTCACCCTGAGTTACCTTATCACCATCCAGGCCCGAAGGTGACAACGGCTCCTTACAACGCCTGTCTGGTGTGCCGGGTAATCTGTAGGTGTGTACCTTAGCTGGGGCTGTCCGTACGTCGGATTGCCCTGGTGGCGAGGAGGTGGAGGTAGCTGATTTGCAAGTTTGGCTACGGCCTTGCAAGCTCCTCAATTGCTCCATCTTCCTGCCTACCTCTCCCGTTGGTATCTTACCACCCGTCAGGCCCGAGGAAGCTGTGGGCTCCCCACAACGTCTGGCGGATGGATCGGATATCTCGGCAGTTGGTTCCTTTTGGTCCGTTGGTACGTTTAGGTCAGTCTTTGTCGGGGTGGATGAGGGGATCGTCCTTACCTTGGTATGGGTATTGCCAACACGCGAGGGGGGCGGTCCCATCAATCCACTAACGCTGGTGTTTTCCCCAGGAGGAGCCTCTTTTGAAGTATGAATTTGTGGTTCATTCCTCATTGGAAACTCCTTCTGCAGAAACGCACGTGCGTTGTGTAATCGTTTACGGTCTCTTTCGTCAAGTTCTTCCCAACTCTTTGTGCCAAGTCGTTTGAACGTCTTCCTACAGTTGGAGATTCTGCTCCGTCTGGAGGTGGTAGACAGTCCTGAGAGGTTGGAGCTAGCAACTGAACAGCAGTCAATGACATCGTCACTATCGACCGTACAGATGCTGGCCCCATCCTCTACCCCGAGATTGGCAAAAGGGTTGAGAAGCAAGTCCTCTTCCTCGTCCGTCATTGTCACTGGTATGTCCTTTTCGTCTTTGTCGTTCTTGTATAAAAGTGTTTTTGTCACTGGCGGCTTAGCTTCTTGCGAAGCCAAGCCCTCGCCGGCATCCGTGACTTCTGCCGACACTTTAGCGTATATCCCCGCTAGATTTTTGTTCGTTTTCGTTGTATCCGTGATGTTTGTCATAGGTTAGGGTTTCTTAGTTGGTTTAAAACCACAGCTGTCCAGCTGCAGACTTAAGAAATGCAAGACCACAGCTGGCCAGCTGAGGATTCCAACGTAAGCCTCCTCACCGCGCCAAGGTGAACCCTGTCGAGGAGCTAGTAAAAGAAAGAAATTTATATAAAAAAAAATCGTATAATTGAAGAAAGAAATAAAGGACGGAAAGATCCGCCAGACTTTTCAACTGGGAAAGATATATTTGAGGCAGACGATAGGAGAAACAAATTGGCTCCTCGATACACAAAACATCAGGTTATAAAAAACAATAAAATAACAATTGAAACGTAGAAAATAAGTTTTAAAAGTTACTCATACGCCCGAGTGTACATATTGAATATATTTTTGGTTTTTGCTTTCATTAAGTCTTAAAGTAATAAAGTTTTTTTTTTTGATTTGGTACTTGCGTTGGTAGAATTGGTTGCCAAAATTCATTTACATAATTATATCGTCCGTAAAACACCGTGGTACTGCTAGAGCTGCTCACTTTCGTTTTTCAAGTGCAATTCAGAATAAATAATTTGTACTAGCAAAATTAAAAAATCGTCGGTTATAAAAGAGTCATAGACATGGATAAGTCCTTGATTTTGGGGATGCTAATGGTTTGGATAAATCTTTTTCGGTTAGTCGTTTGAGTGCAATAAAATGTTTGACATATCTGTGGTCTCAACACACGCACAAAACGAAAACATCTTTAACGCAACTATACAATGTGTTCCTCAACTCGATTAACTCGTTAAGATCACTCTGCGAAGGGAGGAGTTACGTATTTGTATAGTTAGGCCATTCTATACAACAAACAACATACCTTTATTGAATTAACTTGAGGACAAAGCAAGTTATGCGCAGGAACAACAGCATAGCAACAGCTTTACTAAAGTTCCATTGAAGAAAGTTCTCTCGATAGTCACATAAGATCCCAGCATCTCCTCAACAACAACACCATCTCAACCGGATCATCTCGATAGGTGTTTGGACAGTGCAAGTGCCTATGAGAGAGGCTTCACACATAAAAAAGCTTTCTAAGATCTAATGTAAATGTTTGAAATGTATTACATAATTACTTCTCTTCAAGTCAGTCTGAAGCTGATTTTTGCTAATAAATTAACTTTTCTGTAAATTTAGACTTTTTTCCTTAATTTGCTATAGAAGAATCGTAATTCCGGTGACGAATCGTGGTGATAGTTTTGTGTAATAGTAAAAGTTCATATAAAAAAAAAAAACATCAACGGTAGGGAATTCTCTCTATAGTAAGAAATGAGTATATAGGGTATGTATATGAGTAGGTAAGGTAGGTATAATATTTGCAGCAGAAACAAATGTTTGTATCTTCTGAAATTGGTTGGTTTGGTGGTGGGTGTTTGCTGGATGGTAAATGTAAACGAACTTATTTTACAGGCAAGGGGCGTGTACAAGGAGGGGTAATGGGCATTTATGTACCCCTAATAAAAATTATTTTTAATTTGTTTTTCTGAGTAAATTACACAATCAAGGGCGCACGTAAATAGGATGGGGGTGCTTATTACATGTAAATCGGCTTAGTTAATTCACAACTTGAGTTCTAATTGTTGGATTTTAAGGTAAGACTGAAATTGGTTAGTTTGGCGGTGGGTGGTTGGTTTTTTAATACTTTATTAGGTTAGCTACAAATTTTTTCATGAGGATAAGCGATGGTGGGGTGGTAAAAATATATATGCAGGTTTTTTGGCAGCGAATTATTCTTCATCGTCAAAAAAAAAAAAAAAACCAATTCAAACCATGTGCCTTGGTAGGTGGGAGCGAGATACTGAGTGGAGTTGACTGTTTTCGCGTTTCGCCGTCGACGAATCGTGGTGATATTTTTGTGTATAGGAAGGTATGGTAAAACAAAACAAAACATAAACAGTCGGTAGGTATTCTCTATAGTGTAGTAAGAAATGAGTGGAGTAGGTATAGGTATGAGTAGGTAGGTATAATAGGTATTTGCAGCAGAAAAAAATGTTTGTATCTAATCTACTAAAATTGGTTGGTTTAGCGGTGGGTATTTGGTGATGGTGAATGAAAACGAACTTATTTAGAGGAAAAGGCGTGCACAAGAGGGGTAAGGGGGCATTTGCGCCCCTTATACAAATTATTTTCAATTTTTTTTTTCTGAGTAATTACACAATCAAGGGCGCACGTAAATAGGATAGGGGGATGCTTATTATATGAAAATCGACTAAATTTACAACGTGAGTTCTAATTGTTGGATTTTAAGGTAAGACTGAAATTGGTTGGTTTGGCGGTGGGTGATTGGTGATGGTGAATGGAAACGAACTTATTTAGAGGCAAATGCGTGCGCAAGGAGGGGTAAGGGGATATTTTTACCCCTACTAAAATTATTTTTCTATTTTTGTTTGCTGAGTAATTCACAATCAAGGGCGTACGCAAAGGTGATAGGGGGATGCGTATTACATGCAAACTGGCTTAATTTACAACTTTAGTTTAAATGGTCGGATTTTCACGGTTACTTACTTTACTTACTTACTTTAGATGGCGCTCACAGCCCAGGATGGACTACGGCCTCAACCAACAAGCCCCTCCATCCAGCTCGGTCCCTAGCTAGCTGCCTCCAGTTACGCACTCCAAGTTGGTTGAGGTCGTTCTCCACTTGTGTGCGCCACCTAACGTGGGGTCTTCCTCTGCTACGCAGACTGTCAGGGGTAGATTCGAAGACTCGGGGCTGGTGCGTCGGTGTCCATACGCTCCACGTGTCCCAGCCATCTCAGCCGCTTAATTTTCAGCTTCTTGACCAGGTCGACGTCGCTGTAAAGCCCGTAAAGCTCGTTGTTAAATCTTCTCCTCCATACTCCATCGATACAGACTGGACCGAAAATCACCCGAAGAACCTTCCTTTCAAAGCACCCAAGCAGATTCTCATCCGTTTTTGACAGGGTCCATGCCTCTGCCCCATATAGCAGGACCGGGATGATTAGGGTCTTATATAAGGTCTCTTTGGTTCTCTGAGAGAGGGCTTTATTCCTTAGATGCCTTCTTAGCCCGAAGAAACAGCGATTGGCAAGAGTAATTCTTCGTTTGATCTCTGCGCTGATGTCATTTTGCGATGTTACAGTGGAGCCCAGGTAGACAAAGTCATTGACGACTTCGAAGTTGTATCTATCCATCGTGACGTTTTGCCCGAGCCGACGATGTTGAGATTCCTTTCTCGATGATAGCATATACTTCGTCTTGTCCTCATTAACAGCCAAACCCATTTTCGCCCCCTCCGATTAAATACTTGCAAACGCGCCGGTAACAGCTCGCTTCGTTCTCCCAATGATGTCAATATCATCTGCATAAGCAAGTAGTTGAACAGACTTTTGAAAAATTGTACCTCTGTTGTTGACTTGCGAGTTGCGTACAATTGCTTCAAGAACGATGTTAAACAGGTTGCATGATAACGCGTCGCCTTGCCTCAAACCTTTCTCGACATCAAAGGGTTCGGTGGTGTTCTTGCCGACTTTGACGGAGCAGCGAGATTTCTCCATCGTCATCCTGCACAAGCGGACGAGTTTGGCAGGGATGCCGAGATGCGCCATGGCTCTGAATAGCTCGTCTCTGTCTACGCTATCATATGCGACTTTAAAATCGATAAAGAGGTGGTGTATATCGATTTGAAACTCCTGGGTTTTTTCCAAAATCTGTCGGAGTGTGAACATTTGATCGACGGTTGATTTGCCGGGCCTAAAACCACACTGATAGGGGCCGATCAGATCGTTGACAAACGGTTTTAAGCGATCACACAGTACAGATGACAAGATTTTGTATGCGACGTTGAGGAGACTTATACCTCTGTAGTTGGAACAGGTCAGAGCATCTCCTTTCTTGTGGATGGGGCACACTATACCGAGGTTCCATTCATCGGGCATACTTTCCTCCGACCAAATTTTGGAGAAAAGCTGGTGTATACTCCCTACCAAGTCATCTCCCCCTGCTTTGAATAGCTCGGCTGGCAGGCCATCCGCACCAGCAGCCTTGTACGTTTTAAGCTTGGCTATCGCTAACCGCACTTCATTTGGGTCGGGTGGACGGAAATTTTGACCATCATCGTCCAGGTTGAATGGAGTGTTCTGTCTTACAGCGGAATTTTGGCCATCTTCGCCGTTTAGCAGTCTAGAGAAGTGTTGTTTCCAGATCCTCAGCACCGACTGTGTGTCTACCACCATATTCCCACTCTCGTCTCGGCAGGCTTCCGTTCTGGCCTTGTAACCCTGGGTAGTTTGCCTCACCCTTCGGTAGAACTTTCGAACATCCCCCCTGCCGCTACAGTCCTCAATAGACTCGACCGCCCGCTTCGCATGCTCTCTCTTTTTCCTCCTGAGAAGTCGGCGTTCCTCCCTTCGCTTTTGCCCGTAGAGCTCCCGGGCTGCTCTCTCAGCAGCTCTGGTTCTAGTCTGCAGCATTGCTTGGTAGGCCTTGTTCTTTGCTTCATGTGCCAGTCTGCATTCTTCATCGAACCAGGGGTTTCGTTATGGTGGCCTAGTGAAACCCAGCACATCAGTAGCGGCACTTTTGATGGCATTTTGGCAATGTTTTCACGGTTAGAGTTTTTAAATGAAGAGAAAATTCAATGCAAATTCAATTCAAGGGGCACTTGCACCACTAATAAAAATTATTATTTTTGATGTATATAGGGTGTTTTCATAAACGTCGCAGACTAACCGATTTCTGCGATTTCAAAAATAACAAAAATCTATCTATTTCTTAAAGGTTTATACATTTAACTGCTTCGATTTTAATAACTCTTTTTAAATACTTTAAAATCATGAACCAAAACATATACACCCCTGTTCTAATTTTCGCTTCAGTAAAAATACTTTCGTTTTAACATAGGTGTTCTTTACTCAATTATTTTGAAGTTTTCAGTTCGATTCGTTTTTGGTTGTCGAATTTAAATTCGTAAAGCTAAAAATGTAATATATTTTTAAAACATTATATTTTTAAAAACTAATTTTTTTCTTTTGAACTAGGGGAAGAAATACTAACAACGCACAGGTTACAGCTTTTTTAAGTTTTATTAAACACCCAGATCTGGTAAGAGGTTTTACCAAGCCGAATTCGTTCGAAATTCAGTACACTCTTTTTAATTCGGAACGAAAATCAGAACAGAGGTGATATTTACAGTTAAAAAGTAGTTTTTCATTCGTTTTTGTGATTGCAGAAATCGGTTAGTCAGAAGTTTATGAAAACACCCGTAATTACACAAACAAGGGACGCTAAATTTATAACTTGAGTTCAAATGGTCGGATTTTCGAGGTTAGAATTTTTGATTGAAGAATGCAATGAAACACAAGGGCGTGCACAAAGAGGGGTAAGTTGTAAGGGGCCAAAATATTATAAATGAAAGGTCGGTCACTGACTCCCTCATTCATTCATCCGACTCATCATTGCACAGGTTATACTGTAAATGATAAAAATATATATTAGATTTTATTGAATAGAGAATTTTATGTATAGGCGCACTTAGACGGCATTTTTTGAAATTCAAATTTTTAGTAGGGTAAAATGGAGGTTTTCTGATTAAAGGTAAAAAAACAGTGTTCATATTAATTTTAGTCGATAGATCTTTTAAATACAAGGAAGTGTTTAATTAAAAAAAAAAATTCTATAAAATCTACGAAGCGAGTTATAAAATGTTAAAAGTTGAATTTTGAAAAATAGACGTAGACAAAAAATTCGTCATAAATTGGGTGTTTTAGTTAGGGACATAGATTTTATACTATTAGAAAGGTAATGAAAAAAAATTATTGGTGTTTCAGGAATTTTTAAGGGGATTTTTTGATTTTTGAAAACCAGACATTTTTTTCACCCATTTTTTTGTGGGTTTTTATTTTTCATTTTTTTATGGGTGGTTCTAAGAATCTGAAATTTCTACACCTGATGGAAACTATTGATTTATTAATATTTTAAAAATTTCAAATTTTTTTAATATCCCAAACTTGAGGTATTTACAAAATTAATGAAATCTTTTTATTCCCTCACAACTTTTTACTGGATGCATCTATAAATTTAATTTTTCTTTTGCACCTTCGAAAGCAGACGTTTAAATTGATATTTAAATCATAATTCTACAAGCTACACAACCCCCAGAATAGATCAAAAAGTTTCGATAAAACATTAAACAAAAATCTTGAAAAATGGGCATAATTGTTCGTTGTCCACGTGAAATGTGAAAAAGAGCCGATTTGGAACTGGTTTTTAGCTTTCGTTCTAATTGTCAGATTTTATTTTTGATTACATATTTAGAAAGATGAAATATCCGTTCAATACCAGATATAATTTTTTCAAAATTCCAAAAATTTTCATACTAAAATCCAAATTGCATTTTTAGGGAACATAACTTTTTCGAAGGAGAATGAGAAAATACAAAAATAAACAAAAAAAAAACAACAATTCAAACCATGTGTATAAATGCGTGGTGCCGTCGGCGGCAAATCTAGGCTATATTTGTGTATATGTAGGTATAATAAGTTCATATAAAAATAACATCCAACTAAATATCTGATATCCATATCAAGACATTTTCATATATCTTCGCTGGGCAAATCATGTCATGATATTTAATTTCGTACCTCGACTGCATGGGAGTTTGATGGTTGATTTTTTTGCAGATAAATGTGTAACTCTTCGGTTGTTGTATTCTAGCTCAAGAAAATTAAACTTTGACTTCGAAAAAATTCCGTTAAACACAAAAAATGACATTTCTAGACAAAAAGCAACACAAAACAACCATCTGTCAAATTCCATGTCAGAGACCAATGTCAAGATAAAATATCAGAGATAGATCGCTGATATCATATCATAAGATCAGATATCACGACTCCACAAGATATTTCATGGCACGATGAACATTCTGAAATGAATTATCTCCTGTGAAGTCGGTGTGTAACATAAACAATCGGAAGGGATTGCTCAGGGGACTCATTCCGTAAAACGATTATCACCCAACGATAACGTTTCGACGATAGTCCTGCTTCACGTAACCAAAAAATGACTATCGTCTTGACGATCAAAAATATTTGCTTCACGTAAGTCGATTATAGTCAAAACGATATCTTCAAAACGATGGCTTTTGGACGATACCTAAATAGGTATCGTTTCGCATTTGTTTTCATGATTGTATGTAAGTTTCTACGCCACTATAGTTAAATGAGTGAAATAATTTACTTATTTTGGAAAATGACAACAAAAATTCGAGAAAAATACAAATTATATGAAAAATAAAAAAAAAAAAATATTTGCCAGCAGGGTCGAACGCCGAACCTTTCGGTTAAGAAGCAAGTACCTATCCCATTGCGCCACCATCTGACGTAAATTTCTGCTGATTTCTTGGACTTACAAACAAACCGTGCACTAAAGAAATTCGTTCTAATAACGCATTACGCAATATTTGCAGCAAAAAAAAATTATTGTATTGAAATTGGTTGGTTGGGTGGTGGATGGTTGATTGGTTGGTGACGTTGAATGGAAAAGAACTTATTTAGAGGCATGTAGGTATTTTACTTGAACAATATTCTTTTACATTTTTAAAGTTCACTCTCTCTTTTATTAAAATTATTTATAAGGAAGAGTTATTTTGCCATAGAAAACTGCCTTTTCTGGCGGTGGCGGAAGGCGGATTTGACTGGTTCCGGTGGTAACTAGCCGGTTCATCAAATCCATATTTTTGGTTGTTTTTGGCTGATTTATGGAATCGGCTCAAACAAAATTTGTTTTAAAAAAATTTTTGATGAGGATAAGTGACGGGGTGGGTGGGTAGTTAATCTTCATAGACAAAAACAAAACAAAAAAAAAATCGAATCAGGTGCAATGTGCCTTGGGTAAAGGTGGGAGCGAAGGTTGGAACGAGATAGTGAGAGACCGTTTTCGCATTTCGCCGGTGACAAGTCGTGGTGATATTTTTTTGTGTAAAAGTTAATATAACAAAAAAAAAAAAAAAACAAGTCAGGTATTTTCTCAGATGTATCTAAGAAATAAGTGGAGTAGATAATGAGAGTGGTAGATAATATTTGCAGCAGAAAAAAATTTTTGTATCTACTGAAATTGGTTGGCTTGGCGGTGTTGGTTGGTGTGGTATAATGGAAACGAACTTATTTAGAGGGAGAGGCGTGTACAAGGAGGGGTAAGGGCAGGGGGCATTTGCATCCAATACAAATTATTTTTCAATTTTTTTTTTCTAAGTACACAATCAAGGGCGAACGTACATAAATAGGATGGGGGGTGCTTATTACATGCTAAATTTACAACGTGAGTTCTAATTGTTGGATTTTAAGGTAAGACTGAAATTTTTGTTTGTTTGGCGGTTGGTGGTTGGTGAATGGAAACGAACTTATTTAGTGGCAAGAGCGTGCACAATAAGGGGTAAGGGGGCACTTGAATCACTAATACATTTGTTTTTCTAATTCTTTTTGTTGAGTAACTACACAGTCAAGGGCGTAGGTAAGCAAAAGTGATGTGGGGTGCTTATTACGTTAAAATCAGCAAAATTTACACCTTGAGTTCTAATGATCGGATTTTCAAGGTTCGAGATTTTAAATGTAATGTGGGAACACAAGAAGACAAGAACGTGCGCAGGGAGGGATCTGGTTTCCAGAATCGGCTCAAAATTTTTTTTTTAGGTAATACCTACCTATATATGTATTTTTATTTTAATAGGTAGGTACCTACTTTATTTAGGTAGTACAAGTGGTAAAATTTTTTTGATGTTGATAAGTGATGGGTGGGGTGGTAAAAAATGTATTCCGGTTTTTTGGCACGGAATTATTTTTCATAGACGGCAATAACCCTTGCTGGGAAAAAATGCTTCGGTTTAAGAATATGGTAGGTATATGGTAGAGAAGAAGAAAAAAATTTAACTTTTCATTGATAAATTATTAATTTCTTTGTCAAGTGGTTACTAACAAAATTCACGGTCGTTCGTTCCTTAGGGGGTAATGGGAGGTAGGTATAACATAACATACAAATAGTCTGATTTTCAAAGTTGTCTTAAAATTACACTATAGGCAGGCAGGCAGGTACATTATTAGGTGCATTACATTTTTATTCAAATGCAAGCCCACACAACCCACACACATAATTTTAGGAAAATAACTGTCAATATTCATTGATACGTGTGGAGGCTTATTTTCAATGTTTGTAACGGTTGTTGGTCCTATCGCACCAATGAGGCGATCTTAAGCCCTCCCAAAGAAACCCAGAATCATTGGGTAGTACGACAGGTTGTTCAGCCAGCGATGCGCGGGTAGGCATGCTTGCGTTACGCACGAAAAACCAGCTCGTCAGTGGGGTGGGATCTTGCGCAGGCTACTGAACTTTCGTCCATGTTTACATGCCTAAATAAATTAATAAAGTTTCCTATAGTAAAAATCAAACAATATTTATGCAAACAGAATCTTAATCCCAAACCTTCAAATTATGGGAAACCTTAAGGTGGTATTGGCCCCCCTGAGTGTCGCCCTCCCACTATCGTTATCAACGGATAACAGATAAAACCTTGGCTTTTGCTCCACTCGATTTTAGCAAAAGCCCCTATAGTGATAAGTGAACCATTACAGGCTCACTATATCTTCACCAGAGATGTAAAAGAATGCAATCATTTTTGAACTGCAGTTAATTGAATAAAAAGACTTATTTTAAAGTATTTTTACTTCACCTCAGTACTTCAACTTCAAAAAATAATTCGCAATCAATTTTGAAGTCTTTAATAATGCAATCATTTTATGCAGTTAAAAGACTGCTCGAAGTCTTTGAAGTCTTTTTGAAGTTTTTTACATTGATTGCATTCTTGTATAGTCTTTTACATTGATTGCAGTCTTTTTGAAGTCTTTTACATTGATTGCATTCTTTTGCAGTCTTTTGACTTCCATGAAGTCTTTTAACTGCTTGAAGTCTTTTGATTGCTTGGTCTTTTGATTGCTTGAAGTCTTTTAACTGCTTGAAGTCTTTTAACTGCCTAAAGTCTTTTAACTGCCTAAAGTCTTTTCACTTCTTAGGGTATTCTAACTGCTGGGAATATTTATACTTTTTGAAATACTTTTACTGATTTACTGTCTTTCGATTTTAAAATCTATATTAGTCTAAGAGCTGGCGACGGATTTTCTGCGTAAAAGGAAACCAAACGGTATTAATGGTACAACTAGTCCTAGGGAAGGTGATAACGAATACGAAAGTCTGTCTGCACGTAGTGGCCGCGTTTACGCGAAAATGTGCATCAAAAGTACAACTTTTCTGAAAATAGAAATAGTGAGGGAAACCACTTAAAATGCATCGCATCCCGACGCCACTGACTCGCTGATTACAAAAGTGGTTACGACAGACGTGTAGGTGGCCGCAAAACCCTCGACAGACGCCGCCAAAAATGCGTTTTTTTCTTGGCGTTTTTTACTTTTTGGTCTCATTCGAAAGCTCTCGACTCCCTGAGTGCGAATATGCAAATGACAGACGTCTAGGTGGCCGCAAACTCGCGACAGACGCGATTAAAATCGCGGATTTTTTTACGAAATTTTAGGTAACTGCTGTTACACTCCTAAATACATTGCAATCTAAGGGTCTTGACTACCAGGAGTATAAATATGTGAAAAAACCAACTTTAAGCTCTATCCAACAGCTGGAAAGCGCGATAAAAATCGCGGATTTTTTCAATGTATGACTATTTAATGGGCTTTTGCGGGAAACCACTTAAAATATGTATTAATTGAAAGGTCTTCACCTAATTAAAATTACAATGTAAACGACAGACGCGTAAGTAGTGATAAACGGATGGTAGCCGCTAAAAAAGATGCGGGCGTTATTTATTGTTTTTAAATTGGATTTTAGGGGTAATCTCTTCAAATATTACTCAAGTTAAAGGTTTTAATTCCCTTAAGAAGAAAATGTAGGTGACAGACGTTTTGAGTTATATGAACATGTTGAAAACCGCGATAAAATTCGTGATTGTAATTATTGTTTTATTGGTTGGATTTTGGTGGTAACCTCCCCTCCCCAAATGGATGTCTATTTAAAGGTTTTAACTCCCTGACCAAGAAAATTTTACAAACAGACGTTTTGAGTTACACCAAGCTGCCGAAAACCGCGATAAAAGTCGCGCATGTTATTATTATTTTATAAATTGGATTTTTGGTGGTAACCTTTTCATTTATGTATGCCAATTCAAAGGTTTTACCTCCCTCGCTTGAAAAATTTTACTCACAGACTTTTAAGTTACACCAAACTATCTAAGTCCGCGAAATATATCGCGTTTGTTATTATTGTATTATTTTAATTCAATTTTGATGGTCACTGATTGAAATGTTGTAACATTAATACCGTTTGGTTTCCTTTCACTCTTAGACTAATAAAGATTTTAAAATCGAAAGACAGTAAATCAGTAAAAGTATTTCAAAAAGTATAAATATTCCCAGCAGTTAAAATACTCTAAGAAGTGAAATGACTTTATGCAGTTAAAAGACTTCATGGAAGTTAAAAGACTGCAAAAGAATGCAATCAATGTAAAAGACTTCAAAAAGACTTCAAAGACTGCAAAAGAATGCAATCAATGTAAAAGACTGTACAAGAATGCAATCAATGTAAAAGACTTCAAAAAGACTTCAAAGACTTCAAGCAGTCTTTTAGTATTGCATTCTTTTAACTTTTAGTCTTTTAACTGCATAAAATGATTGCATTATTAAAGACTTCAAAATTGATTGGGAATTATTTTTTGAAGTACAAATACTTACAAAAAGTATTTCATTGCAATCGTAAGGTGAAGTTAATTGAATGGGATTTCAAAGAATGAAATACCAAAATACTGCATTCTTTTACAACTCTGATCTTCACTCACATCACTAATTGAAATCACCTCCCCACACTACCACAACGAAATCAAAAACTCATCTCAAAAGATGTAAATATAAATTTCAAATAAAAACATTCCCTTGATTCATTTTCCAGTCCACAAACAAATTCTGATTTATTCAAAAAAAAGGAAATTTTAAATCATAAACTTAATTCATTATTATCTAAATAATGATTCTTTAAATTAGATATTAATAATTAAAAATAAGAATGATGCTGGCTGATGTAGATATTGTTTTTGTAGTCTTGTAGATTTTAGGTAGCTTTTGGTAGAGATGCTGGTATATTGTGGGATGATGACATATATTTACTAGCGTGAGCGGAGGTTCTGAGCAAGAGGAAGATAGCTGAAGATGCTTTTCACTCAAGTGTACTACCCGAAACAAATTAGGTAGAGCACTTGTCGAACGTTTGTTTAAGTATTTTTTTTTATAAACAAAACTGCTACTTTGAGCGACAGATGAAAAAAAATATGCTGTAACTCCTCACACGAATATTTCTCAGTTTTGTCGGATAGCGATGATGATCATTGGAGTTGGCACTGGTTTGGAAAAAAAATCGCTCTGTAAACGGATTGGGCAGTTGTGAAACCGTGCTGCCGGTGATGGTGCTGCTATTCCAATTGTAATCCTTGATTAGAGTTGAATTAGCTCTAGTGGTTTATGCTGGTTTCTCTTCCCCTTTTTTTTTTTTATAAAAGGGAATGTTCGATGACGCTATAAGGATTACGTAATCTTAAAAAAAAATGTTCACACAATACGTATGGCGAAATGTTTTACCTGTTTTAATTCGGTATAAGCATAGGGTTTTTTTTTTTATAAGGCTTTGCAATTAATTTATATAAATAAACTAAATTTTACTTGTTATTTTAGTTAAAAGACAAAGCATTTATTCTTAAATTCTTTTTTGTATCCTAGGATTAAGATAAACTTTCCAGAGAGTTCCACCACCGGCAAATATCAGAAATCAAAAGACAGATCGAGTTCAATATGAATATCATTACACCTTCTTTAAGTTTCAATTCCATATTTTCCGCAAAGGAGGAAATGGATACATTTTATTCTAGTCATTTTGTAATTCGATAACATATCGATACCTACTCAAATCCGTATGGGTAGAGTTTGTAAATTCGTCAATTTTGCTGGTGGTAAAAAAAACTAATTTATTTTGGCTGGTGTGAAATTCTATATTAAGGTCGTTTACCAAAACACGTGAAAAAAACGATCTAAATAAAAAAAATCATATTTTTTGTTAGAAAAGCGTTAGAAATGGGAACTCTTCGGATTATATTGTAAGAACATTAGGTCTATCTGATTAAATTGATAAGTGAGCTGGAACTCGTAAAAAAGTATCAGCATATCAAAGGTCGTTTACCAAAACACGTGAAAAAAACGATCTAAATAAAAAAAATCATATTTTTTGTTAGAAAAGCGTTAGAAATGGGAACTCCTCGGATTATATTGTAAGAACATTAGGTCTATCTGATTAAATTGATAAGTGAGCTGGAACTCGTAAAACAGTATCAGCATATCAAGGTCGTTTACCAAAACACGTGAAAAAAACGATCTAAATAAAAAAAATCATATTTTTTGTTAGAAAAGCGTTAGAAATGGGAACTCCTCGGATTATATTGTAAGAACATTAGGTCTATCTGATTAAATTGATAAATGAGCTGGAACTCGTAAAAAAGTATCAGCATATCAAGGTCGTTTACCAAAACACGTGAAAAAAACGATCTAAATAAAAAAAATCATATTTTTTGTTAGAAAAGCGTTAGAAATGGGAACTCCTCGGATTATATTGTAAGAACATTAGGTCTATCTGATTAAATTGATAAATGAGCTGGAACTCGTAAAAAAGTATCAGCATATCAAGGTCGTTTACCAAAACATGTGAAAAAAAAATGATCTAAATGGAAAAAATAATATTTTTTGTTAGAAAAGCGTTAGAAATGGGAACTTCGCGGATTATATTGTAAGAACCTAATCATCCCGGTCCTGCTATATGGGGCAGAGGCATGGACCCTGTCAAAAACGGATGAGAATCTGCTCGGGTGCTTTGAAAGGAAGGTTCTTCGGGTGATTTTCGGTCCAGTCTGTATCGATGGAGTATGGAGGAGAAGATTTAACAACGAGCTTTACGGGCTTTACAGCGACGTCGACCTGGTCAAGAAGCTGAAAATTAAGCGGCTGAGATGGCTGGGACACGTGGAGCGTATGGACACCGACGCACCAGCCCCGAGTCTTCGAATCTACCCCTGACAGTCTGCGCAGCAGAGGAAGACCCCACGTTAGGTTGCGCACACAAGTGGAGAACGACCTCAACCAACTTGGAGTGCGTAACTGGAGGCAGCTAGCTAGGGACCGAGCTGGATGGAGGGGCTTGTTGGTTGAGGCCGTAGTCCATCCTGGGCTGTGAGCGCCATCTAAAGTAAAGTAAGTAAGTAAGCATTTGATTTGCTTTGTTTATCATAAAATCATAGTGTGGCAAAAATGAAAGGTTTGTATCTAGGATTACTCCTAGATCTTTCTTCCTAATTACACGCTCTAGATTTATATGGTTGATATTATAACCGAATAATATAGGATTAGAATTTCTAAAACATAACATAACTTGACATTTGGAAACATTTAACAAAAGTTGATTCTGTTTGCACCAAATATCAAGCTTCGTCAGATCCTCCAAGAGAAGAGAACAGTCCGTTTCACAAGCAATCTTACGATAAAGTTTGAGGTCATTCGCAAAAATAAGGCACTCTGAATTCTGAAAAATTATATAATACAAATATTATATTATTATATATTATTATACAAATAACAAAATTTCGCGGCGAAATTTTAAGGCATGTAATTTAATGGAAGCCAAAACATTGCCAAACAATCGAATGCCAAATAAGAAAAAGCTGAACATCAAATTGCCAAATAAAAAAAAGCGAAAAAACACTGAATAGAGAATATACAAAATATAATGCACCTACGAAAATAACTGCCCAATTGCTTAAAACCCTTTTTTCCTTGGAGTAAAATGTGAAAATCCTCTTTCTGTTATGTACTTACCTAAACTAAGCAAACAAAATGAAATCCTAAATCGCGAAAGTGATTACGGCAAAAATTGCAAAACAACTAAAAAAAATATTACCAACGCAAGCTAGACTAAGCAACGGTTCAAAAAAACTGTTAATCTTGAAAAGAAACGATGGTAATGATTGGTCAAACGATCAAAACAACTAAACGGCGAAATGATCTTTTAGCGAAATAATAAAACGGCTTAACGATATTTATCGAAATGATTAAACGGCGAAGCGTTATTTCGCAAAATAATGAAACCGCGAAACAATATTATGCGAAAAAACACTTGGCCAAATAATAAACAATTTAACAAAGAAAAACTAAGGAATAATTTGCCAAATGAATTTTGCGAAATGATTGAAAATATTTTTAACAAAAAGCGAAATATAAAACCGCCGAATGTTAATTGCAGAATGATTGAAAAACGTAATGAATAAAAAACAAAATGTAAATTGCCAATTAAGAATTGCGAATTAAAAAAAATATTTAACGACTAAGGCGAAACAAGAAATGCCAAATGAATTTTGCCAAACAATGGTGACCCGAACCAAAGAGATAACCTATTGCAAACTATTTTGTGATGTAGATGTAAAAGATGACTTTGAGGTGATAGGAGTTGTTGAAACAGATGTTTTATTAGGCGATGGTGAAGGTAATGTTTGCTTCTTTGTTCTTTGAACCAGAGGTGTCAGAGCATTGCCTCTTTTTAAAGTATTTCTGGAAACACGGATAGGAACAGGACGAATTGGGGATGATGTTAGGGTTACCTTTTTTAAGTTTTGAATTGTTGGTGTCCTTTAGATGTGGATGGACAATAAAGTGATAGTTGCTCAACCGCAACCGAGTCAACAAGCATATCGATGTTTTTCTCCAAGGAGTTACCCAACTAACAAACTCTCCAGAGCTTAGCTCTTGAAATCTGAAAAAAAAACTCCCATAAGACTCTTTCTTATCTAATATCTATACCTAATTAAGAATTAAGATCTTGTTATAATACTCATATTCGTCTAACAGCTATTTTATTATAAGAGGTTAGCAATTTTCGAATGTCAAAGTACTTAAATCCTATATCTAGATCAATTTAAGTTTTTTAAGTTTCTCGTTATGAAACTAAAACGCTAAACGTCATTTTTAGTCTTTACAATCCCATAACAACACATAAATAAGAGTTCAAGAGTAGAATGGGAGCTAAATTTTTTAAATGCCAATCGAACTGCTGTTTTAATTGAATTATACATAAGTTCAGAAGAAAATTTGCTTCTGTTCATGTTTCTATCGGATACGCTATCAGCTGGAAACAAGTGGCAAGTTCATTAATTTGGATCGATTTTTCGGTTTGGTGTAAGTATAAAGAGAGGGTTTGAGAAACTTGTTTCATTATACTAATAGTAAACACCATGAGTATGAGTATCAAAAAATTTGCATGATATCTTAAATTGCTGTTGCGTTGTCATCAATTTTATTTTCACAAGGGATTAAACTAATATCAAAATTAATTTACTTCCAAAAATTATGATGTCATAATGTATTTTCATTGTTTCAAAATAGAAATCTAACAAAATTAAAGATTTTTTTTATACACTAGCAATAGTTAGAATGTATGAACAAAAGAACGCCCAACAGATATATGTTTTTCGTAGTCCCATAAGAGCATTTGAATTCTAATAAAAAGTGTTTCGATTGCTTGCTAAACGTCAAACTGAAGTCTCATAAGAGCATTTGAAAGCTCATAAGAAGTGTTTTATATTCTAGCTCTCTTACTCACTGTATAACAAAGGTCTCATATGGACGTTAAGCCAAGAGTTAAAGTATCGGTGAACAGCAGCCATATATCAATACGAATGAAAAGTGTTCTCTCTTCTCTTTATTTTTAGGGTTACCATAACATAAAAATATGGTCTTAGTGAAATATTTTTTGGTTTTCTATTGTGACTTAAAATTGTATTATGTGTAGATAATTATTTGCAAGTTATGTAAACACACAATAGTTATAGTTTTATATTAGAAAGGTGTTCGGAAATATTAGTTGCATACAGAATTCAATGAACCTCCATGTTTGAATATTCTTTAATATTGAATATTTCTTTAATACCCAATGCAATAATAGTATTCTGATTAAATCTATAGATATACTGAAAAAATATGCGAGTTCATTTTTTCTTGTATTTTGTCTTTATTTACTAAATAGAGGCAACAGAATATTTACGCAGTATAAAAGAAATTGCAATGTTATTCAAAGCCAGTTGTTCTTGTCTTGTTGGTTATATCTAAATAATAATAATGACAGTAAAGTAAAAAAAAAATAAAAAAAAATTAAATTTTGTCTGACCTGGTAAATCAAGCATAAAGGTTTTTTTTTTTTACAAAAAAAAAGTATTCATGGTAACCCCTTTTTTGATAAACATTAGAAACAAAATTATTTAAATACGCATTTTTTTCAAAGCGCGTTGTTATTTTTCGAAGCAAAATGTGCAAATTAGTAGATAAAGTTTTAATTGCAGAAAGATTTTAGTTTACATTATGCCACAATTATCTCAATTAATATACCTATGCCAATTTACTTTCCCGATAAATACTCGCATCAAAAAACACATAAGTTTTTTTTGATATGATAGCATGACGCACACACACGAAAAAGAAATATAAACCGTGAGAGATTTATTTTTGTTTAAGGTTGCGCACACTCGTTCTCTTTCAAGATAATCCTATAGGAAAACAATCAGTCTCTTAGCAAGAGTTAAGCAGCATTACAAATTGGCGCCTGTCATCCCATAACTAGAATAAATATATATAAGTATGAAGAGCCTCCCATAACTAGGCCATTTAAGGCTTTTAACAGTCTGATAACAGTCTTGAAGTTCTCTTCAAGAGGGCTTTTAGCTCCCATAAGTAAGTCTCATAAAACTTTTGGCGTCAGCACCGCCAACACCACCACCACCATTATCGACACTTTCTTGAGGCGAAATTCTCGTACTTTCAGGTTCGTCCCTGTCTTGTTTAAAAGGGGGAACTTCTTTTATATTTTATAATTATTCGACATTGGTAAAACATTTCTACCATCGTTGTCTAAGAACTTGACATCGCGGCTCTTGAATATTTTTCTTAATTTTGTTTCATATACAACCTGTACGCCTTTGATTCCATGAAACATTTGATTTGCCTGGCACTGAATTTTGATTTTCCAGGTCTTTTGTCAAGCATTTCTACTTTAGAATCGAATATTCTGAGGTGTTCAACTGACGGTTTTCTCAAATGCCATGCTTCATAAGGCGTCATTGCTTCCAGGGCCTTCGTACACGACCGATTTCCTAGATATACGGCGGATTTCACAGCTTCACCCCACAGCATCTCTGGTAAGCTCGAGTCTAATAAAAAGCACCTTGCCATCTCAACAATGGTCCTATTGGCTCGTTCCGCGACACCATTTTGCTGGGAGTGTGCTGCACGGTTAGTTGGCGTTGTATGCCCTCCGCATTGAGGAACTTTGTGTACTGAGGTAGGTACTCGCATCCGTTGTCAGTACGGAGTATCTTAATTTTTGCAGAATTTTCCCGCTCGACTCTAGCTTTGATGCTTTAAACGAATTAAAAATATCACTCATATTTTTGAGCAAATCTATAAATACTTTTGGACTGTAGTTGTCGATACAAAAGGCAAACATATTAATAGCCGCCGGGAGCAGAGATCCTCATGGGCCCACAAATATCACTGTGCACTATTTCTTACACTCGTGTGCTTTTCTTTAAAGCCTAGTATGCTGCTGATGCGAAACGAAAAATCCCATACAAAAATATCACAACGAAATCATAAAAGAAAAATTTCGTTCTGCTTTTCGTTCTGCGGTACGCTGTTCGATGAACGAAATCGATAATTGTAGGAGATTATTTGGAGACATCACCCCTCTGTTTTCGCACATAATTTAGCCAGTTCAGGTTTCTCAAGCTCACTGAGATCTCAGAGATCTCAGCAATCTCAGAAATCTGAACGTAATTCCTCAGTGAGATTCCTCACTTTTGCTGTCAAAAAACTGAGACTGATATTTTTTGGATTCGCTTGCTCAATTATTTTTTGTCGCAGTTGATTAATTAATAAAAAAGAGATGGAAATTGTTTTTGACTTCTAGTGGAGAAATTTTGTTAAGGTTTCTCTTTTTGCTCAGTGGAGCTGACGGAGCTTGCTCAATGAGATCTCAGTGAGATCTTAGAAACGTGAACTGGCTAATTAATTGCCTGTACCATTAATTATGTGCGGAAAAGTGACATTTGCTCTCTATTCTCGTTTGTATTTGTTGTTTCTTTCATCACGACATTGCTTTCTGGGATTTTTATGCGTTTGTTTTTTGTTTTTGCAAATGGTGACACTTTCAAGGGGTATTTTTTCGTTATGGTTTTCGTAAGCATTTCGTTGTCATGTTGGGTTGGAGACCAACTAAAAATTTCGTTTAAGGCATTTTTAGGGAATTTAAGGGTACACATTTTACCTTTTAGACAGCTTTCACAATCGAATGATTTAGGGCCAGTTGTTCAATCATGGTTCAAATTTTGATCCGTGGTTAAGGAATTTTAGTTCACCGATATTGGCGGATTAAGTTTCCAGCAACAATCAGTTCATTAGTGAAATGGACAGAAAGAAAGAGGGGTAAACAAAATCTCCCCGGTCAACAAATTCAGGAGATTTTTTTGACGTTCCTTTTCTCTCTACGTTTGTTTGCGTTCAACCAAGGTAGTTTAAAAGGAAAATAAACAAATATCTTCGGGTTTTGTTTCTTGCGTGTGAAAGGTACAAGAGAAAAAAGGTAAGGAGATTCAAAGAAAACGTCAACAAAAATCTCCAGCAACTAGTATCTTCGTGTGAAAGGGGACTTTGGATATTTATACCGATGGTGCTTAGAAAAAAATGCTGCTTTTGTAGTTTCATGTAGTTCGTCTCCCTCTCGTCTTTTCCCCTCTTCTATCAACTTCGTATTTAGCACTTGGGGCTTAGTTAATTCATCGCGAGAATCGATTGCAATGACAAAATTCTCGTAGCTTTTGGATAAAGTCGATAAAAGAATATCTGAAACCAATTCATTCTGCATTTTAATGTCTACTTCCTTAATTTTTTCGAACAAATCGAAAATATTATTAAATGACTGACTATGGAGGCATTTCCTTGCATTTTTAAATTTAAAAGATGTTTGAATAAGTTTACCTTTCTAGCAGGTCCTCGTGGAGAATTTATTTCCTCCAATTTGTGCCACGCTGATTTGGATGTGCTGCAATTTTGTATGTGAAGAGCTTGTAATGATTTTACAGATAGTAGCATCGTCGCCAGTACCTTCCTATCCTTATGCCGAAAACAGATGTGCAGCTTTTTCCAAAATAAATTTACACACGTTCTTATGAGAGCTGACATATTCCAGGCTCTGCATGCAGCCTTTGCTGCACGATATCTCTATTTCTAATTTCGCTGCATGGGAAAAAGCTGCACATCTGTTTTGGGCTTTAGTATTCCACGCAGCAACTTACGCGGGAACCGTAGATTCTGCAATCTCTCCAGATACATAATCCCATAGCTCACTGTGAACCGATATGGATTGCATTTGCACTTTCCAGCAATCATAATTTTCGTCGTCTAATTTTTCAATTTCGTAAAGCCCGGTACTCGTTATGGCGACGACCGTGGTCAGTTGGTCTGGGCCCTTAACGCAAACACAAGAGTTTTTAATTTGACTTTATAAATTTTATTGAACGACTGCAAAGAATAGGTATTTAAATGAATCCAGTATTTATACAAAGTGTTATATAGTACAATGGCGTGTATGCATTGTATTAATTGTATTTGTATAGTTAGGTACTATTTAGTGTTGCTGTGTAGATTTTCTTATTCATTTAAACTTCAATAAACTCCTTGTCCGATTCATTTCTCATTTTAATTGATCCCTTTTAGGAAAATCAATGCACAAAAATCTAGCAAATACTTTTTGTTTCAAAACCTTTTTTTACGACATTATAAATTTTATTAAATATAGTTACAAATATTTTTTTTTTTTTGCTCAGCTATTCTGAAGAGCAGGACGCTCACTACTATTACAATATAAAGACTAAACACTCGCAATGGGATCATCCTTTAGATGCTGATTACCGTGAACTGGTAGAACAAGCTAGACAGAAGCAGTTTCTACTGGCAATAACTCCAGTGATTGACAACTCTGACGATGCTTCACAGCTAGATTCAGGTATTCGTAGTCTTCAAGGTAACGAAGACATAGATACAAACGACATATCTTCACACATAAATAATAGTGCTAAATGCAGTTCTTCAAACGGCACACTCAGTTTCACAGGAACTAGTGGCTTTAGTAATGGAGTTAATCGTTTTTTAGAATCTCGGACTAAATGCTTTCCCATAGCATCGAACTTTCCAACTCTAAAGATGTCCCGATTTGAGGTAACAAAGACGAATCCAAAGATTGGCCTAACCATTAAATTTAATAACAATGATGCACAACAGAGCATACAGCATCACCCCGTGACTCTTAGTGGTGATGGAACAGATATAAAAAAAGGTTTTCCCATTTCTGGGACGGGAGCTATGTTTTTAAAATCTAACGTCAGACAAAATTTGGAGTTAAATAACTTGGTTGAGACAAAAGAAAAAAATAGTGCGATGGGACTTTTTGCTGATACAATTAACACTGGGGTCAAGGGAATTCTGAGAGACTCAAGTCTGACGGATATGCGACGGAAAGGTGATAGTTTGGAAAACGATTTTGGAGAGGATAAGAAAATCGTTCGTTTTAATCTCGAAAATATGAAATCTAGGCCCAATTTATCTCCTGAAGAAGATCCCAGTAGCTCAAAGAAATTAACTCAAAGTCCCGAGGTTTCAGTTACCTCAGATGATGAATACAATTGGGAAAACAATGATGATGGGGATGATAACGACTTTGGAATTGGGCGACACGTAAAGGAAGTAAAGGTGACTTTAGTTCCAAAACCAGCTATGGTACCGATCTTACGTGCTCAAAGTTTTTCTGTGGATATCACTGATAAAGATGGGAGCCACCTAAGTGAAGCGACTCGATCTTTGAGTGCTGAAAGCCAACAATCTTCAACTGTTTCGTACTTAGAACAACTGAAAGAAGTCGGGCATGTAAAGCCCCTTTATGAAGACACAGATTCGGACTCGAAAGCCAGTATAGTAAAGAGCCTTGTTAATAAGTCAGAGCAAGAGTTTGAAATTATTCCGTTCGATCTTGATGAGCTCGATAAAAAGCATGAACGTGATGTGGAAGAGCTAGAAAACAAAATAAAAGAGGGAGCTATTCGGAAGGTTTCACAGTTTCCAGTCAAACCAGAAATCAGCTCTCGACTTGTCATTGTGTCAAAGCAAATTGATAAAGATGTTGAAAATGAAATACAGATGTACCGTCAGCAAAGGGAAGTAGACAAGATTCAAATACTTCGAAGAGAAAAAGAACGGTGTGATGAAAAACTTACGTATGATATTGAAAATTTAAAAAAAGAGCATGAGGTCAAAGTAAAGAGTCTTCGGCATGAACACGATTTAAGACTGACATCAGTGCGGCATCAGTTAGAAGAAGAATTTGATAAACACTTTGAAGACTATCGAACTGAAATGGAGGCAGATTTGGACATTAAACGAAAAACAGTAGTTAATGAACATAAGTCACACATGACCACTCTTCAGAAAAACCATTCAGAAATTCTTCATGATTTAGAAAGAGATTTAAAAAGTGAAGAAGAAATTTTAAAGAAAGAACACTCCACTAAGCTTTCCCAATTGCGCGACAAATTAACTCATGAAATAGAGTTGGAGAGACAGCGAATGCGTGATACTGGTGAGGACCGCCTTTATGAAAAAGTTCGTTGTGAAAAGCGTCTTCTTGAAGACAAATATCGTTGTTTAAAGGAGAAATATGTTAGGCTTAAAACAGATGTAAAGCTATCATTAGAACGTCGCAATCGTCGACGTGAAGAGCAAGCTGTTCTCAATCAGCAAAGTTTAAACAATACTAATACTACTACAGGTTCAGAAACCGAACGCTCTAGGTCCAATAAGCCTTCCATTGGAAACAGTGAAAACTGTAGCCTATCAATATCTGCTTCTGGAGTTAAGCCACCCATTCCCCCAAAAACTCATATACATAATGTGAGACAACACCCGTTACGAGAAAAATCTGCAGAACGTCAACATTGTCGAAAACCTGGCATAACCTCAAAGTACATAAAACATTTGCAGATTCATGATGATACTACATCTATGAGCCAGTCTGATACCACTATTTCCAACAACTATCCGAAAGGTCGATATCTCCCGACTCCAATTCTAAGCGATAATGGTAATTCAGATCCGGAAGTTTTTCAAAACAACCAGGAGAATAACAATAACACACGTGGAGCTGGGAATCAGCGCAAGAAGATCTTCTCTCGCATGAAGTCCGCTTCAACTTCACGACTCAACTCAGATAATTTCAAAGGAGATCGGCCATGTACGCCTGTGGAGAATTTACGTCATCAGCTCCAAAAACTAGAAGATCTGGAAGACCAATTTCCTGACAATACTTTGGATGCCACATATCACCTTCGCTATCCATTTTCGGATGTTTCCAATGAACACGCTGGCACAAGCTCAGCAGAGTTGGAATTTTTCAAGCACCGTATTCACTTGGAACGTGATTCAGTCCGTCGTGCTAAAGAATCTCTTCGCACTCAAAGAACAAATTTCAGAGCCCGCCAAAGGGAAATTAAGCAGCATCATAGGGCCAACACTACTAGACACTCACTAGACCAGTTAATTCAGGAAGAAAAAGAACTAACTGAAATGGAAGTAAACTTACATCGGACAAGGGCACTACTGGGCGAAAAGGTTATACGTTTAAGACATTTGGAGCAATCCTTACAACGCATTTTTGAAAAAGAAAAACCAATGGAGTTTCTAGCTCTGGAAAACAAAGACGATGCCACTTTAAGTGATCTTTCTTCGCATTCAAGCTCAGGATTTAGCAGTACTGATTTTGGTAGTGTAGATACGCACAATTTAAATCGACGTAAGGATATGTTTCATCAAGAATCTTCGGAATGTATTCAAAACTTGGAAATTTTGAACGTCGAGATTAGAGAAATATTGGATATTCTCAGTAAGCAGCAGGCATACGGTAAGTTTAGAGTATTTTTGTTGTGATTAAACTTATTTTTTTTTTTTTTGCAAAAGGTCAATCGATTCCTCTTAGCAGCCCAAAAAAAGATTTTAACTGGGCAAATCTTCTTTCGTCACCTGGTGCTGTTACAGGAACTCCAAACGGTTCAACTTTACTTCAAGCTTCTCAATCCATACCAACCTTGGCTGATCGCTTAGACACTTACCGTCAACTAGCGACTGGTCGAATGGGAGGAGCTATTCTTGCTGCCAACACTATTGTGTCCCAGAGCCCAAGAGCAGTCAATTATACAACAAGTCTTGTAGAACGCACACGAGATTTACGGAACTGGTTGCGGCAAGCAAAAAATGAACATGAAATTCTTACTGGAGTAGCATCTGCATCGGTGGGAGCGACTTTAACTGGAAGTTCCCCAGCTGATGAGCATCCAGCTACTGGGGAACATCCGCGTACGAACCTCTAATTAGAAACATTGCTTTGTTGCTTTACGAAGAAAGGAGCAACAGGATAAAAGGAGCATTCTTTGATAGATACATTTCTGTGGTGCTTGTGGTGCCAAATTTTCATATTATTGAAGGCGTTCGGTTGACAATCCGAAAGGCCATCTACCTATCCCAAAAATGTTAAGATAGCTTGAGTTGTCATTGCTGTCATTTCACAAAGGATAACAACAACACAAACCTATCCGGATTGCTTTGGTTTGCTATCCAAACGTGCCCATTTTTTTCTTTTTTTAAAAAACAGTTCTTTTGTACGGGAAGCACATAGGCATAGCTTTTATCACATTTACAATACAATAGGTAGATATACAATACATTTGTATACAGTAAAGATAATATTGAGGGATTGCTGCTACTTTTGTTGGAAAATAGAATCACCTAAAATGTAAAATTTAAAAAATAATAATAAATGGAATTTAAAAAATAAATTAAGGGGTTAATGAAATAGAATGATAAGTGATATTTTCATTAAGTTTGAAGGTTTTCATTTAAACAACACCATTTAAGTTAAGTACCACCATTGAGTTTATATACATAGATGAATAAACAAATATTTAAACACCTTAATGTTTTTACAATTTTCGTTTTTGTCGCACTTTCGTATAAATTTTAATTAAACACGACGATTAGTCGAATTACAATCAAAACAAAACGAACGAACGATCAAAAACACGTACTTGAATGCATTTCGGACTGCATGCAGTCCATCATCAGCATCACGACTGATCCAATTGGTATTGTCTTTTGGGAGTTTGCAATCAGATGAGAGAAAAAAGGTTCGATGTTATATTGCCGTTATCACCATTGATAGCATTGCTATCTCTTTGTATGAAATAGCTTTCATACGCATCCAACTTTCTCTCATCTGTTACTTGTTTCTTTAGACTCACACAGCTTGTACTTATATTGAAGTGGTTAAGCCTCAAGACATGGTCTGCGATGGAAGAACTTTGGGTTTTATTTTATTTGATGTATGCACTGTGTTCCTTGAATCTTTTTTCTATGGTTCTTACTTTTGGTTTGACCATATTAAACACCATCACAGTCACCACATTTAATTGCATATATGCCTGACTTTTTCATATCGTCTATTTTGTCGTTGAATGTTATGTTCTCGGAAATTTTTCGATATTTTGTTGGTTATTTCAGGCACATAACACACTGAGGCTCGTTTAACTTCACTTCTTTCAATATTTTGCGAGAAAAGCGTTGACAAATTTGATTTTTTAATTTTATTTGAGTGTTTTTTGATCAGTTTATCCACTAAACTTGCACTGTACCCGTTTATATCTGCAGCTTGTTTAATGTATTCATACTCAGCTTTGTAATTTGAAGCTGATAAAGGGAGTTTACACATTCTATATAGAGTGTGTGAAGTTAGCCCCCCTTTTTTTGATTTTGTTATTTTTGAAAGTTGTTCCCGGTTGTTCCGGATTTGTTCCGCATTGTTCCAAATTTTTTTCGAAAAATATTCAAAAATGGGGGTTTTAGACCCCAAAAACCATTTTTGACCTAGCCCCCCTTTTTTCGAAAATCGAAATTTTGAAAGTTGTTCCAGGTTGTTCTAGTTGTTCTGAACATTGTTCCAACTTTTTGGACCTCTATGTTCAAAACATCGTAAGTTATGGGCAAAATTCGAAAAAATTCTAGCCCCCCTTTTTTTGAAATTCGAATTTTTTAATTTTTTTTCTGGTTCCAAAAAGTGTTCTAAACATTGTTCCAAAGAATTAAAAATTTTATTTTTAAAGATAGGGCCTTTCAAATTTTTTTGAAAAATGCTAAATACGGCTCTCGAATATTTTTTTTTTTTTTTTGAAAACCTTTGATTAGGATTACTTGGCTATATATACATGTGTAGAGAAAAAATTGTATCCCTAGATGCATACTGTAATCCCGAAAACTAACTTCAAAAAAAAATCTTAATGTTTTTGAAATTTGTAAAAATTCCATGAGTCCCCCTTTTTCAAAAATCCAAAATCGCAAAGTTGTTCCAAGTCAAACCTTGTTTTGTGTGTAATATCCCAAAATTGTATCCAAAAATATAAATAACTAAGGGCTTAACCCCAACAAAAACTAGTAAAGCACTTTTTTCACTCCCCTGCCCCCCCCTTTCAAAATTTCAAAAATCCAAAACTTGATTATGATTTCATTACCAATTATCTAAACGGCTTCAAAATCTTGTTTATTTAAAACACACACCAAACAGACAAAATACCCAAAAACCCCTCCTGACCCCCCCTTTTGAAAAAGCCTTTATTAAAAATAATCTTTAAATAGCAATATAATTAAAACCCATTGTTCCAAAATTTCATCAAAAAATATCCATATTCAAAGATTTTACAGCCAAAAAACGATTTTTACGATATTAAAAAAACATTTTTATTTTGCGGCCCGCTTTTGAAAATCGAACAGTATACATACTGCCTCATTTTTTATACGTTAAACTTAACATTTAACTGAAGAAAAAATAATTACAAAAACATAAACATTAAATAATCTAAATAAATGTATACCCCACCTCCCCCCCCCCCCCCAAAAAAAAATCCAAATTTTAAACCGTATTCCGAATTCGAGCTGACGAACATAGACAAAAACTCATTGTGCTATGATTTCACACAAAAAAATAAAATATAAAATCTTAAAAGCATGTAACACCATTTACGATATTAAATAAAAACTCTACTATCGCCCCCATTTTTAAGAAATCCAAAATTCAAAAACTTGTTCCAGGTTGTTCTAGGGCTCTTCTAAATTGTTCCAGGCTTTCGCTTCTTAAAATTGATTTTTGCTATGAAAAATTTCAACAAAATGCTCCCCCGCCCCCCCTTTTCCAAAATCGAAAATCTAAAACTTGTTCCAAGTTCGAAATCGCTCAAATCCAATTGTTCCAAAGATTCATGCAAAAATATTGAAAATTGAAGATTTTAAGCCCAAAAAACACTTTATATGAAAAATTCTTATTATCCTTGCGCTGGCCCCCCTTTTTAGAAATCCAAAATTCAAAAACTTGTTCCAGGTTGTTCTAGGGCTCTTCTAAATTGTTCCAGGCTTTCGCTTCTTAAAATTGATTTTTGCTATGAAAAATTTCAACAAAATACTCCCCCGCCCCCCCTTTTCCAAAATCGAAAATCTAAAACTTGTTTCAAGTTCGAAATCGCTCAAATCCAATTGTTCCAAAGATTCATGCAAAAATATTGAAAATTGAAGATTTTAAGCCCAAAAAACAGTTTATATGAAAAATTCTTATTATCCTTGCGCTGGCCCCCCTTTTTAGAAATTCAAAAACTTGTTCCAGGTTGTTCTAGGGCTCTTCTAAATTGTTCCAGGCTTTCGCTTCTTAAAATTGATTTTTGCTATGAAAAATTTCAACAAAATGCTCCCCCGCCCCCCCTTTTCCAAAATCGAAAATCTAAAACTTGTTCCAAGTTCGAAATCGCTCAAATCCAATTGTTCCAAAGATTCATGCAAAAATATTGAAAATTGAAGATTTTAAGCCCAAAAAACACTTTATATGAAAAATTCTTATTATCCTTGCGCTGGCCCCCCTTTTTAGAAATCCAAAATTCAAAAACTTGTTCCAGGTTGTTCTAGGGCTCTTCTAAATTGTTCCAGACTTTCGCTTCTTAAAATTGATTTTTGCTATGAAAAATTTCAACAAAATGCTCCCCCGCCCCCCCTTTTCCAAAATCGAAAATCTAAAACTTGTTCCAAGTTCGAAATCGCTCAAATCCAATTGTTGCAAAGATTCATGCAAAAATATTGAAAATTGAAGATTTTAAGCCCAAAAAACACTTTATATGAAAAATTCTTATTATCCTTGCGCTGGCCCCCCTTTTTAGAAATCCAAAATTCAAAAACTTGTTCCAGGTTGTTCTAGGGCTCTTCTAAATTGTTCCAGACTTTCGCTTCTTAAAATTGATTTTTGCTATGAAAAATTTCAACAAAATGCTCCCCCGCCCCCCCTTTTCCAAAATCGAAAATCTAAAACTTGTTCCAAGTTCGAAATCGCTCAAATCCAATTGTTGCAAAGATTCATGCAAAAATATTGAAAATTGAAGATTTTAAGCCCAAAAAACACTTTATATGAAAAATTCTTATTATCCTTGCGCTGGCCCCCCTTTTTAGAAATCCAAAATTCAAAAACTTGTTCCAGGTTGTTCTAGGGCTCTTCTAAATTGTTCCAGGCTTTCGCTTCTTAAAATTGATTTTTGCTATGAAAAATTTCAACAAAATACTCCCCCGCCCCCCCTTTTCCAAAATCGAAAATCTAAAACTTGTTCCAAGTTCGAAATCGCTCAAATACAATTGTTCCAAAGTTTCGTGCAACTTTTAAATTTTAAACCTCATTTTCGAAAAAATAATCGAAATTTCCATTTGCGAAATAATCTAGTTTTTATTCTTCCAATGTTCAATTTTTTTTTTGTTTGGATTATTTTGATGGATTCCCTTAAGTAATTACGTATAAATTTGTGCAAATAAAAAAATATTAAATCTTTTCGATGTGCTCAATATATTAGGCTACTTGGCTACATCGAAAAATTTATACGTAATTTACTTAGGGGAAAAAAATAGGGTTTTTTTTTTTTGGAATCCTGGATTTGAGCGATTTTGAATTTGGAACAAATTTTAGATTTTCGATTTTGGAAAAGGGGGGCGGGGGAGCATTTTGTTGAAATTTTTCATAGCAAAAATCAATTTTAAGAAGCGAAAGCCTGGAACAATTTAGAAGAGCCCTAGAAGGGGGGCCAGCGCAAGGATAATAAGAATTTTTCATATAAACTGTTTTTTGGGCTTAAAATCTTCAATTTTCAATATTTTTGCATGAATCTTTGGAACAATTGGATTTGAGCGATTTCGAACTTAAAACAAGTTTTAGATTTTCGATTTTGGAAAAGGGGGGGCGGGGGAGTATTTTGTTGAAATTTTTCATAGCAAAAATCAATTTTAAGAAGCGAAAGCCTGGAACAATTTAGAAGAGCCCTAGAACAACCTGGAACAAGTTTTTGAATTTTGGATTTCTAAAAAGGGGGGCCAGCGCAAGGATAATAAGAATTTTTCATATAAAGTGTTTTTTGGGCTTAAAATCTTCAATTTTCAATATTTTTGCATGAATCTTTGGAACAATTGGATTTGAGCGATTTCGAACTTGGAACAAGTTTTAGATTTTCGATTTTGGAAAAGGGGGGGCGGGGGAGCATTTTGTTGAAATTTTTCATAGCAAAAATCAATTTTAAGAAGCGAAAGCCTGGAACAATTTAGAAGAGCCCTAGAACAACCTGGAACAAGTTTTTGAATTTTGGATTTCTAAAAAGGGGGGCCAGCGCAAGGATAATAAGAATTTTTCATATAAAGTGTTTTTTGGGCTTAAAATCTTCAATTTTCAATATTTTTGCATGAATCTTTGCAACAATTGGATTTGAGCGATTTCGAACTTGGAACAAGTTTTAGATTTTCGATTTTGGAAAAGGGGGGGCGGGGGAGTATTTTGTTGAAATTTTTCATAGCAAAAATCAATTTTAAGAAGCGAAAGCCTGGAACAATTTAGAAGAGCCCTAGAACAACCTGGAACAAGTTTTTGAATTTTGGATTTCTAAAAAGGGGGGCCAGCGCAAGGATAATAAGAATTTTTCATATAAAGTGTTTTTTGGGCTTAAAATCTTCAATTTTCAATATTTTTGCATGAATCTTTGGAACAATTGGATTTGAGCGATTTCGAACTTGGAACAAGTTTTAGATTTTCGATTTTGGAAAAGGGGGGGCGGGGGAGCATTTTGTTGAAATTTTTCATAGCAAAAATCAATTTTAAGAAGCGAAAGCCTGGAACAATTTAGAAGAGCCCTAGAACAACCTGGAACAAGTTTTTGAATTTCTAAAAAGGGGGGCCAGCGCAAGGATAATAAGAATTTTTCATATAAACTGTTTTTTGGGCTTAAAATCTTCAATTTTCAATATTTTTGCATGAATCTTTGGAACAATTGGATTTGAGCGATTTCGAACTTGAAACAAGTTTTAGATTTTCGATTTTGGAAAAGGGGGGGCGGGGGAGTATTTTGTTGAAATTTTTCATAGCAAAAATCAATTTTAAGAAGCGAAAGCCTGGAACAATTTAGAAGAGCCCTAGAACAACCTGGAACAAGTTTTTGAATTTTGGATTTCTAAAAAGGGGGGCCAGCGCAAGGATAATAAGAATTTTTCATATAAAGTGTTTTTTGGGCTTAAAATCTTCAATTTTCAATATTTTTGCATGAATCTTTGGAACAATTGGATTTGAGCGATTTCGAACTTGGAACAAGTTTTAGATTTTCGATTTTGGAAAAGGGGGGGCGGGGGAGCATTTTGTTGAAATTTTTCATAGCAAAAATCAATTTTAAGAAGCGAAAGCCTGGAACAATTTAGAAGAGCCCTAGAACAACCTGGAACAAGTTTTTGAATTTTGGATTTCTTAAAAATGGGGGCGATAGTAGAGTTTTTATTTAATATCGTAAATGGTGTTACATGCTTTTAAGATTTTATATTTTATTTGTTTGTGTGAAATCATAGCACAATGAGTTTTTGTCTATGTTCGTCAGCTCGAATTCGGAATACGGTTTAAAATTTGGATTTTTTTTTGGGGGGGGGGGGAGGTGGGGTATACATTTATTTAGATTATTTAATGTTTATGTTTTTGTAATTATTTTTTCTTCAGTTAAATGTTAAGTTTAACGTATAAAAAATGAGGCAGTATGTATACTGTTCGATTTTCAAAAGCGGGCCGCAAAATAAAAATGTTTTTTTAATATCGTAAAAATCGTTTTTTGGCTGTAAAATCTTTGAATATGGATATTTTTTGATGAAATTTTGGAACAATGGGTTTTAATTATATTGCTATTTAAAGATTATTTTTAATAAAGGCTTTTTCAAAAGGGGGGGTCAGGAGGGGTTTTTGGGTATTTTGTCTGTTTGGTGTGTGTTTTAAATAAACAAGATTTTGAAGCCGTTTAGATAATTGGTAATGAAATCATAATCAAGTTTTGGATTTTTGAAATTTTGAAAGGGGGGGGCAGGGGAGTGAAAAAAGTGCTTTACTAGTTTTTGTTGGGGTTAAGCCCTTAGTTATTTATATTTTTGGATACAATTTTGGGATATTACACACAAAACAAGGTTTGACTTGGAACAACTTTGCGATTTTGGATTTTTGAAAAAGGGGGGCTCATGGAATTTTTACAAATTTCAAAAACATTAAGATTTTTTTTTGAAGTTGGTTTTCGGGATTACAGTATGCATCTAGGGATACAATTTCGATTTTGTTTTCTCTACACATGTATATATAGCCAAGTAATCCTAATCAAAGGTTTTCAAAAAAAAAAAAAATATTCGAGAGCCGTATTTTGCATTTTTCAAAAAAACTTTGAAAGGCCCTATCTTTAAAAATAAAATTTTTAATTCTTTGGAACAATGTTTAGAACACTTTTTGGAACCAGAAAAAAAATTAAAAAATTCGAATTTCAAAAAAAGGGGGGCTAGAATTTTTTCGAATTTTGCCCATAACTTACGATGTTTTGAACATAGAGGTCCAAAAAGTTGGAACAATGTTCAGAACAACTAGAACAACCTGGAACAACTTTCAAAATTTCGATTTTCGAAAAAAGGGGGGCTAGGTCAAAAATGGTTTTTGGGGTCTAAAACCCCCATTTTTGAATATTTTTCGAAAAAAATTTGGAACAATGCGGAACAAATCCGGAACAACCGGGAACAACTTTCAAAAATAACAAAATCAAAAAAAGGGGGGCTAACTTCACACACTCTTCTATATATCATTGAATGAAACGCGGCGTGTTTATGTTGCGTTGGACAATGTGAATCACTTGTAATGAAACGAAGTGTACTTGTTGGCTTATGGTACACCGAAACATCTATTTTATTTTGTAACGTTTTTTTTAACTTCAAGATCTAGAAAACAGATTTTGTTGTTTGTCACAATCATTATTTTTCCTTTGCGTATTTGTGGAATTGGTAAGATCTTCAATAATCCCTTTTACCGTCCGTCAAAACGTACTCAATTCAAAATGATGTTAGGCGGATGGCAAAAGGGATTATTGAACAAATACGCAAAGGAAAAATAATGATTTTGATATTATTAAATCTTTTAAATCTAAACACTGCGTATATGTTAAAGCCGATAAAGGAAATAAATTAGTGGTTTTAAATAAAAGTGATTATGAAAACAGGATGTTAAGTGTAATTAAAAAGTGCGAATATAAAGAATTAAACAAATTCCTCTGCCAACAATGATAAGAGAAAGTAACGAACTTATCAAAAAAGCGAGCTCAGTTTTTGGCTAAAAAGAAAATTGTCAGTGTCAAATCCACAAGTTCCGCTTATTTATTGTCTCCCCAAAATTCACAAATCCGGTGATAGACCAATTGTTAGCAGCATCTCGTCTCCTTCTTATTTATTGGCAAAATGGTTGGTTAGTGAAATGAGACTTTTGCCAATAATCAATAAAAAATTCATTCGATTTTGTCGAAAAAGTTATGAGTTAAACAATACAAGAAGATGAAATGAAGGTGTCGTTTGATGTTGTGTCTCTTTTTCCAAGCATCCCGGTAGAAGTTGCCTTATGTGAATTTGAAAAATATTTGAATACCGTTGACTTAAGTGTTGAGAAAGAAGTGTGTTTTTTAAGTGTGGCTAGGCTTTGCATGCAACAAATTTTTTTCCAATTCAGGAATACATTTTATAAAGTAGAAAAGGGAACAAATATGGGGAACCCACTTAGTCCTCTTGTGTCAGAATTGTTTATGTCAGCGTTTGAAATCCGGTTAAAAATGAAAAAATCCTACCGAGGTTGTGGTGTCGATATGGGATGATGTGTTTTCGATTGTGAAAAAAGATAAAATAGATTATACGTTAAATGTCCTTAACAGTCAATTTGAAACAATAAAATTTACAATTGAAACAGAGACAAACAACAAAATCTGTTTTCTAGATCTTGAAGTTAAAAAAACGTTACATAATAAAATAGATGTTTCGGTGTACCATAAGCCAACAAGTACACTTCGTTTCATTACAAGTGATTCACATTGTCCAAGACCCTGTTTAGATTGTGAGTTTTTACTACGTAGTGACGACAGTTTGTGGGCGAAATCGGTGAGGTGGAAAGGGGGGCGATAGTCAGGAGAAAAACATAAATATTGTAGTGAGCAGTCACGTTTCATATCCGAAATGTTCCATTTTTTCATTTTTGGCTTGTTCGTTGAAGGGTAAGGTGGTAACAATAAAAATAGAAATATAAGAAATTAGACACAAAAGCCACAAAATGTCTCTCAAATTTCATTAAAAGTACAAAACTCTCCCATGAGTAACTTTCTTTAGTGGTACCACAATGGACCCTTAGGGTCTAAGTGAGTCAACAACATCTAGACGGCCACTCTAACCTAACCTAACCTAAGAAATTAGACGAGGGTAGAAGTAGAAAATGGTTATGTAATTGTTGATTTGACAATTGCAAACATTTTGAATCAGATTTAATTGCTCTTCCTTTCATGTATTCACACTATTTATTTATTGAAAGTTCAAACTTAAGGTTCACGGTGCTCAAAATGAAACGTTTCAATTCACAGATATTCCATAAGATTTCAGAGATGCACATGAGTGAAATCTTTAAGTGTAGAAACGCAGTGACTGTTCACTACGTAGTGAAAATGCACAATCTAAACAGGCTCCAACGCAACATAAACACGCCGCGTTTCATTCAATGATATATAGAATGGCCACGTTCATCACCACGTTTTTGACAGATCTAAAAATTCAGTTCTGAAAAACGTAACACTGAACGCACAAAAAAGTCTGAAATTATTTATTCTGTTTTTATTATTTTTTGCACTTTAAAATCAAAATCCGAAAAGCAATTCGAAACCCAGACGATCAGACCACGCACCAAAAAAAAAACTAGATCAAGAACTGTTTTTTTGTTGCTTTTAGCTGTCATCTGAATTTTCAGATAGAATTTTTCATCTGAAAATTCAGAAAAAAACGTAAGAAACGTAACTAAATGTCAATCGACGTCAACTGAATTTTTATGACTGCTGGCCAATCAGAAGCTCTAAAAATGACAGTTTAGAACTGTCAAATGTGCTGATGAACGCGGCCAATGTGTAAACTCCCTTTATCAGCTTCAAATAACAAAGCGAAGTATGAATACATTAAAAAAGCTGCAGATATAAACGGCTACAGTGCAAGTTTAGTGAATAAACTGATCAAAAAACACTCAAATAAAATTAAAAAATCAAATTTGTCAACGCTTTTCTCGCAAAATATTGAAAGAAGTGAAGTTAAACGATCCTCAGTGTGTTATGTGCCTGAAATAACCAACAAAATATCGAAAAATTACCGAGAACATACATTCAATTAGTTTTTTCAAATAAAACAAAGCTAAAAAACTTACTCGGGTTAACGAAAGACAAAATAGACGATATGAAAAAGTCAGGCATATATGCAATCAAAAGTGGTGACTGTGATGGTGTTTACTATGGTCAAACCAAAAGTAAGAACCATATAGAAAAAAGATTCAAAGAACACAGTGCATATGTTACCGTAAAAAGCCGAAATAATGAATTTCTAGAGTTTGCCGGTAAATCATAGGATTTCTCAGCACCATTGGTAAGTATTGTTCTAGGATATACCGGTAAATTTTAGAATTTCATTATTTCGCCTTTTTACAGTAACACATACATCAAATAAAATAAAACCCAAAGTTCTTCCATCGCAGACCACGTCTTGAGGCTTAACCACTTCAATATAAGTACAAGCTGTGTGAGTCTAAAGCAACAAGTAACAGATGAGAGAAAATTGCATGCGTATAAAAGCTATTTCATACAAAGAGATAGCAATGCTATCAATTCTGATAACGGCAATATAACATCGAACCTTTTTTTTCTCATCTGATTGCAAACTCCCAAGAAGACAATACCAATTTGATTAGTCGTGATGCTGATGATGGACTGCATGCAGTCCGAAATGCATTCAGGTACGTGTTTTTGATCGTTCGTTCGTTTTGTTTTGATTGTAATTCGTTTAATCGTCGTGTTTAATTAAAATTTATACGAAAGTGCGACGACAAAAACGAAAATTGTAAAAACATTAAGGTGTTTAAATATTTGTTTATTGTGATCGATTTTTACGTGTTCGGTTAAATTTTATAATACATAGAGGAATCAAGAATACAAGAACAATTATTAAAAGTTCTTCCACCAGTGTCGTTGCGATCGCTGAGTAATTTTAGTTTGAGTAGATAGAAAAACGAAAAACCAAAGCAACACATGAGTTAAGAAAAAAGAAATTGCACAAAAATCTCTACCTGTTACAAGTAATAACAACAAAAATCCTTGGACTCGCCTGCTCCTCTCCTTTAGACGGGTTGGTTTGCCGTCTAACTGGCTGAACAGAATAGAATGACGGAACTGGAGCCGCAGACGGCTTCGCGATACAAATAACCACAATATTTTTTTCCGACCCAAAAAGTTGTTTTTTTTCTTCATACAATTTGAAACGTGAAACGTTAAAAGTTGGTGAACTCTTGCGTCTGCAGCTCCGTATGCGTCTAAGTTCCGTTGTGTTCGCAACATTGAATTTGTGTGTATTCAATATTTTGACAGCTATTCCAGCTCCGGCTCCAGTTCCGTCTGCGTCACCATTCTGTTCAGCCAGTAATTGTGTTTTTTTTTCCTTCTGGATTCTTTTTGTTTTTGTATTAAATATTTTAATATCTGCACAACAACAATGCAACAACATTGGTGGGATGCAAGAAAAAGAGTAAGAAAAAAACTCATAAGTGAGTGAGTGGTTTGTTTTTTGTTCTCTTTCTTTAGTTTCCTGATTTCTTAAAACAAATGACAAGAAATAGGACAGACGGAGGCGCGGCGCCGCGGAAGCGACAGGTATAAAACAGGAGAACAAGACCAAAGCACTGATCTCTATAATACACTGGATAGCGCATCCATACAAGAAAGTTGATGCCATTTGAGAATTGTTATAATGTTGAGTTGCCTATTTGTTTGTATAACGGTATAACTGTATAACATAATGAAATGCAAATTTTTTTACAAAATTGCAACTAAAATATTTTAAATTCACTTTTACAATTATTTTAAATTACAAAAAATCAAATTTACAAACAAGTGATGGGTCTTTTGCTTTTTTTTCTTAGAAATTCCAATTTGGTTTTTGGCCCTTCTTCGGTTGTAGTAGAATTTTTGAGATCTCAGCAACTTAAACTGGCCTTCTCAGCCTTACTGAACATGCCTAAAGTGTTGAGTTGCCTCACTGAACATACCTAAAGTGTTGTGTTGCCTACGTACTTGTCATCTTCAATTGGAAGTAGAAAAACTGTTATACTTTGTAGGGAATCCAATATCCAGTGTATTATAGAGATCAGTGGACCAAAGTAAAAAAATATTTGGCTCATATTGTCATATTTTCATTCTTCTTTTGGCTGTCGGCGAGCGCGAGAAAGGTTTAAAAAAAATTGGATGCGGACGCTTTCTAAGAAAATTTTAATTTCAGGTTTTTTTTTTATTTATTGGACATCCAATAGTAAAATGTCGCTGTGTTGTTCCTATCAAAAATGTAACAGTTTATACAGGATGTTCGGTATAAGGTTCACCAAAAAGCTAGAGCGAGTAGTTTGGGTTACCACGTTGACTTAAAACATAAAACAAATTATTTAAAAATAACGGTAAAACCTACAATCCCATGCTAAATCTTTTGGAAATCCAGAAATCTCGTCTTTAATTTTAATTTTATATTAAGTTGTATTAGTGATTAGTTTTTGAAAAAAAAAATAAATTTCAACTCGAAAATTAAAAAAAAAAAATTTAAACAGATTTTTTTCAAAATTTTACGTGTTTAGGTACTAATTTTGTTTTTAAAAATCAATTCTCTTATTAGTTTTAAGTCAAAAACAGAAAACCCGATGCTAAAGTGTCTTTTAGTTTTTGAGAAAATTAAAAATAACGGAAGAGACAATTTTGTAAATGAGTTGGCTTAATGCAGAAAAAAAATTATTAAAAAACAACGGTAATGGTTACAACGGCATGCTGTCCTTTTTTTAAATCCAGAAATCTTTGCTTTTATTTTGTTTTTAAACTACGTTTAAGTGAACAGTTTTTTCACAAAATAATTTTCAAACTTATGTCGAATTCCTTTTAAGAAAAAAATCGATTTGTTCAGAAGAAAAAATCGACTTTTCTGGCCAAATCCCTTGTATTAAAAGAAAAAAATCGATTCTGTTTAGAAAAAAAATCGAATATTTTTGGTAAAAGGAATTCGACATTAAATTAAAAAAAAAAATTAAAAAAATTGTGTTAAAACTAATTTTGTTCAAAATCTTACGTCATTAAGGTCCATTTGCTGAAACGAAACTTAAATATTTAAGTTCAACATAAGAGCTTATCTGACAGTTTACGCTGGGGAAAAATTGAAACATAAGCGCTTAAGTTGAACATAAATATTTATGTTTCTTTTCTGAAAATGGGCCTAAGTAGCATTTTTGTTTTCAATATTTAATGCTCCCATCCATTTTTAGTCAAAAACTAAAAACCTGGTGTCAAAATGTATTCTAGTTTTTAAGAAATCTGAAAATAACAAAAGTAAGTTTTCCTTAAATTCGACGTCCATCCGTTATTTTCTTGTTCAAAAGATCCTATTTCTACTAATTAACTTGTAAGTTAAATTTCGTTATTTTCAATTAAAACTAAAAGACATTTTAGCATCCGGTTTTCTGTTTTCGACTTAAAATTCATAACAGAATTGAATTTTGAAAAAAAAATTAGTACTTCTTAACAGGTCACATGAGTAATGGTATCAAAACGGTGCACTTCAGCGCTAATTGGGTCTCTGAGTAAGATTTTGCTCGGGGCAACCATTTCTACCTACATACCTCATTTCATCATTCAAAATTTGGAGTTTGAAAATTATTTTTTCAAAATGGAAACTATAAAAAAGAGATTTCTGACTTTTCAAAAAGGTAAAGTATTGCATTGTTAGTCTTACCGTTGTTTTTAAATGATTTTTTTTCTGTTGTGACAATTTTTTAGAAAATTGCCCCTCCCGCTTAAACGGGGGGGAAATAGGCTCTAGATTTTTATTGCACCTAAAGGGCCAGTTATACCGATCAGAAAAATGCATCAGGAAAAATTAATCGTATGATAAAACATTGAATTATACAAAAGCACCCTTTTTTCTGATGCGGCACCTTATACCGAACACCCTGTATAATTTTTTTTTAATTGCCTTCTGATACCTAACAAAATATAAATCTGGGCACGAGTACGATAACTAGGGAGCCACAAAATTTTAACAATCATTTTTTACTAAGTGAAGGAGGGCTCTATATCTCTCCGTTCAGGAGGGAGGGGCAATTTTCTAAAAAATGTAATAAAATTTAAAAAAATATATATTAAAAAACAACGGCAACACTTACAATACAAAAATTATAGGTTTTCCGAAAGCCAGAAACCTGTTCCTTTATACTTAGTTTTAGTCTAGTTTTTTCAATAGTTTTTGTAAAATATACTTTCGAACTCAAAATTTATCCAAAAACTAAATTAAAAAAAAAAGTTACTGCTTTTTTATTCAAAATTGTGAAATTAAGTACTGAATTGGCTTTAATTATTTGATGTGTCCCTATAAATTCTTAATCGAACAATGAAAACTACATGGTAGACATGCTGCTTTAAAAACTGCTTCGTAAAAGTCAATTTGGGTTCCTTTATTAAAAACGTTGTTGACCAGTGAAATTTTATATATAAATGTATACCTATGCAAAGCGAAATTTCACACCGATTTTGATTCGAGTCCACATACAAAGAACATTAAAATTGAAGATACATAAAAAAGTACTTCAAAATACATATAGCATAAAATGCTCTTACAATTCTAAAAAAACGGAAAAAAATTTACCTAGGTTAGGTAGGTATAATTTGAAATTCAATCTAAAAAATCTATAGGTAGGTAAACAATTTTGTAGCATGCATATCTAGGTATAAAGTTTTATATTTTTTTTTTAAGTTTTAAACAGTAAAAAATTCTAGAATTGGTATAAAAATGAATGAGTAAAAAATCGCTGCAGCGTGAAACATTAAAAACGGTTTTTTGAAAATAAATTGAAGTTTTGAAAGTCCATGAAAGTTTTCAAGTGGCATAATTATGATGTACCTATCTAGGTATATTATATAGGTACTCAGTCATGCAAAGGTACAACTTCTATTCGATCTTTTCAAATGTAATCCCTCCCACTGTAGCACAGAGTTATTTATTGGACTTGCTTTCATAGGTACCTACCTACAAAAAAATTTATTTTTCTTATCAATGCCTACATAATGTAGCTATTTGTTTTTTTTTTTTAAGTTTCCGATTTATTTGGTAATCGTACCTACATACATACATGAATAGAAAAATAGATATGTACGAGTACCTAGGTACGAAATAACTAAATTTGTACGTAGATACTTCATGTGTGATAGATTATTTATGTCTGCACTTAGGTACCTACCAGAGAGCTGCATAAAAATATGAACCTTAAGACAGACAGACAGAAATAAAACAAATACAATAACATTAACATCTATTTCTTACAATAGCTCAATGTTCATATAAGCCTACCTACCCATCAAGTTGCAAAGTAAAATGTTCTATCCAAAAACTTTTGAAAATTAAACCTAAATAAAAAATATCCAAAATAATTACCCAACAATCCCCATTGAAAAGGATAGGTACCAGTGGCGTGGCGTCCATATAACACGATTCATATCGAGTTACCTTTTGAAATTCTACCTTTCAACATTACATCATGTTTATTAAATAACGAGCAACATTAATCTACATAAATAGAAAATTCCCTTAATATGTGGAGGAAAACCGTGTTATTATTTTTAAATAAGAAAGCAAAAAAATAACTCGGTTTTCTGCGTCTTATGTAGGGAATTTTTTATGCGAATAAATGAACAAGAGCAAAGAAAAGAAATTTTTTCTACCCAGCAAGAAATTTTATAAGTTCTATTTGTTTTTCTTGTGGGTTATGTGGAGTTGTAGAAGAAAAAATTTTGTATGTATTTCGCTGTTGTATGAAGTTCATTGAGCAAGAAAGGTAGGCACATACAAATATTGTGTATTGTGAATAGAGGCAGGTTTTTGTTCGAAAAATTAATTTTAATTCGAAAAAATAACACGATTTTTTTCATCTTATTTCAATAATTTTGTATATGTCTCGCTGCGCTGCTTTTTGAAGTTTGCTGAAGAAGTCATGTAAGTTTTTCTATTTCTATTTTTTTTATTGTAAAATTAATCTTTTATGACCCTATCTATATAAAATTTGTAAAGAAAATACTTATATCATGGCGTGTAAGACGATATTGGCATTTTAAGACAGAAATTCATAATTAAGTTACCTACGTTTTCAGGTGACTAATTTTTCTTCGACTTACCATTTGAAATCATCCACGCCACGCCACTGATAGGTACTTACATTTGTACATACCTACCTACATACTTTTAAACTACAAATAGAAAATACGACTTTAGCTTCTGCAGGTATATTCTGCTTTGAGAATATACAAAAAAAAATTACTTAACATGGCACATGAAAGTTTATCAAGCTCAAAATCCCATCATTCGCCTTCCTTTCCTTTAATCAATATTCTTCAATGCGAATGAATACCCACTAATGAGTGGAAACAAAAATAGCGATACATAATTTCCTCCTCTATGTATATCAACTCTGGTACCACACCACCAAGTTATTTGTAGGCTGGAATTACAGCTGTTTTACGGCTGTCAGAGCGATCATCAGACTATTTTAGCTAGAGGATTGAGCATTTACGAAACGTTTTCAGGGCCATCCACTACGCTACGCTTTGCGCTTGCAATTGCCGTTAAAGTTTCGTTTAATTACGTATTTTCTCCGAAATTGACAGGACTCTATATCAATCTTATAGGATTTCATAAAATTCAGGTATCATGAAAAGTAACATTTTACGCTTTTAACAATGGTTCAGGTTCAAGTATGTGATAATAACTAAGTTCATGCCTGAATCATCGCTAAACCTCAGTTATTCCGCCAAAATCAGTGAATTAAAAATCCTGAACCACGGATCAACTTTTAACACAAAATACAAGACATGCGCAGAAATGAAAACTCGGAAGATATTACCTTCTATATGTGTACTGTGGGATTGTACAACTGGCGCTTCCTTTTTATAAAATTATTTTGTTTTTTTATAAATTCATACCTACCAGAAATGTAAAAACTATAGTGTAGCTTATATTATTTTTTTAGGCCCTTGAATGATGGAATACTAAATTGTTAAAATTGTAAGACAAAACGTATTTAATGTTTATTGTTTTTAAGTAAAATTATATAATTAAATATATATTATTATATAATTAAATATATAAAATTTAACAAATGTCTTTTTAAAAAACGTAGGACTTTTGGAAAATATAAATTTATTTCAAAATATAATCCAATGCGCATGCATTATTCATGCGGATTATTGAATTCGCAATACGTACTGGGAGATCATGTGAATTAAAGTGCTTATAAATTATCTCAGTTATTCTTATAGGTAGTCTAGGGAATAAGTGGCCTTTTTTGGTCGAACCAAAATTTTCGGTATATATGTTACTGTAAAAAGCCGAAAAACTGAAATTTTATAATTTACCGGTAAATCCTAGAATTTCCCAGCATCATTGGTAAATATTGTTTTCTTTTGTTTTCATAATTCATTTCGGACTTTTACCACCATGCATTTTGGTAAATTTCAGTTTTTACTTAAGAGATATGGAAAATATTGAAATTCATTTCTGTAAAGTTGAAATTCATTTCTGTATATTGTGAGAGAAGGAGAGAATCTGCAATTCTGTATTTTTCGGTGTTTTACCAGTGCGCCATGGTAAATTTTAGGCTGATTTTAAATGTCAATGCAGAAATAGGAAATTATGAAGTGTTAACGCGTTGGCATTTACTTAACGATTTGTCATGCATTAGTAGGTACCCAAACCCCGCTAGTGCAGCTCAGAACTGTGAGGGATCGGAAGTGAAAAAGCGAATATACGGAGGTTCATGATCCTAATTGCAGATTGTTGCTGTCGCCTTTTACTTTCGAAAGGAAACAATAGTTCTTCTTTTAGTGTGTACCTCGTACCGTGCGTCGATCATTTTAGCGCGAAAAATCAAGTTGAATTAAGAAGAGAGAGAGAAGGGTAGTCTCTCTCTCATGCGGAAAATATTTTTACAGGGTTGTTGTTAAACGTTGAGTGTGCGTGGGCTGCACAGGCACACTCGCTATTTTGCCAGTGCTGTCGGCAATTTTAGTAAAATTTTAGCTCCCTTTCTAAGGATTTAACTACATTCAGCTACTTTTTGCAAAAAAATGAAAAATAAAACATGCGATAGATATTTTGTTTGCAAACAATTGCATGAGGTACAAATTATCGTTATCGACAATTTTTGTCAGTTTTTTCTCAAGCAGGTCCTTAAGCACAAAGGATTAAAAAATGCTGCTTGTTTGCGAAAAATTGTAAGTAAAATTTGTGAAACTAATATTTGATGGAAATAGGAAGAAAAAAAGAAAAGTGATACTTTTGAATTCAGTGTGTTATGGGTGACTTATATAACTGACGCTTTGGAAAGGTACTTTTCTTTGGAGGAGTCAGTTTAAAGATCCTGTTTAGATGGGGAATCATGAGTACGGGCTGTTGAGGCTCATAGTGTTTAAATTAAACATTTTTGAACTCCTTAAAATATATTAAAACAACAACATCAATTTCACAAAATTAAAACAACAACAACACAGACTCAAGAATCTGATTTTATTTTTTTCTTCGATGTCCCTCACTAATCTCTTCTCTTACCAACAAGATGCCATGATACCATCCTCAATCTTCCCAGTCTGAACACCATCTAATGTAAACAGCCTCTAGAACAGCGTCAAGTCAAGAGTGACAACAACTCAGACAAATTGACAAGTCTATAAACATTAAAAACATACGTTCACAAAAAATTCTAAACAAAAATTCAACTGTCCATAATTCTTTAATGTGTGTTAAGATTATTATATAATTAATTTATGCTTATTATTGTTTAGATATTTGTTTGGAAAGAAATACATTTAAAAATTTATTATTCAACTAAAATTCGATGAAACCCAGCTTTTCAATTTGTCTTTGTGTCCAGCTAACACAAAGCTTACTCAAAAAAATGTACATTTATCGGGCAAGATTTTATAAATTGTAGAAACTGAAGTGGAGAATGTCGGTGCTGTGGCCAACAATTCAATGTTTCAATGTCAATGCGACTTGAATGCGTTCTGCTGGAAGAAATCACGCGTGGTTCGGCAAATTAACCACACGTTTCACAAATCTCACAATTGCTGTGGGCATTGAAAGTTGATCTTTTAGATAGCATACTAATTTTTTTTCCGCAAATGAGGTACAATTGAAATCTCTTTCGGTAACTTACTTTTTCAAGCTTTGAAAAAATAATAAAATGGACGACTGAGTCACATGACTTGCTCTTATTTTGTATTACATTGTTACCACAAAATTGGAATGCCATTTGAAGTGTTAAATAATAGAGAAAAATTTATTACAAATGCCGTTCGCGAGATAAATAACCTTTTTCATATCATGATTTCTTTCTAGGGAAATACCATAGGCCTTTAAGTTACTAATTTGAAGAAAATAGGCTCAGTGATTTAGTAACATAAATACAGACAGACCTCGTGTTTCATTTCTTTACAAACCAAAACATGCCTTATGGTACGCAACCTACATATAGCGCAAGTAAATATCGAACTAAGCGACTGCGTCAATATTTCGAACTTTATTTTGCTATTACAACCAGGTGTGCAAACGAGCACTACCATTTTACTTTGGTCTCTAACAAGACAACAGAATGCTTAGATTACAAGGAAACTAATTGTCAGTTTTACAAAGTTAAAATCACAAACAATAACGAATGCAAAAAAAAAACACATACAGTCATGCTGTAATGAAATAAAAAACAAACTGGAATGATATTTTCCGCACAAAATTAATGGTCCAGGCAATTAAAAAAAAAAAAAAAGAGTCGTAATTTCTTTAAATAATTACGCCCGTCGAAAAGCAGAAAGAAATTTGTAGTTTTTGATTTCGTTGTCATTTTTGAATGTGATTTCTCCTTTCGTATCAGCAGAGTACTAGAATAAAGAATTAAGTGAAACGACAGCACAGGTTGGAGTGAAATTTATGCAGATTATTAATCTGCAAGCTGTATACTGCAACCCTATCCGTCCCTCTCTCCGTCGTCGCTTGTGGCATTATTTTGATTTTCAAATCATTCTCATTAGCATACGAGAGTTGAAAAGAAAAAGAACTGGAATCCAAAAAGAAATTTTATTTGTTTATTTTTATTAATTAATAATTTCAAAATAATGTCACAAACACAAATCCAACGCTTTTATGACATTTTGGATGCCCTTATATCAGAAAAAAATGCATATTTTAATTATTTCAACAAAAAAGAATATGCTGAACTCATCCAGGAAGTTAAATTAGCAAAATTAAAACAAAAAAAAACAATCTGTGGACTATAGGAGAATCAAACGATTTGATATCCTCAGCATTGGTGCTGAGGAAAAAATAATTGCTCCTATACAAAAGGAAAATGGAAACATTAGGTAAGTAAAAACTACCATTTGAACATATTAAAAAAACAACGGATTTGAAAGCAGAGCAACGGTACTCTGCTGCTCAAAAATGTCACTCAATGGCTGTCTACGTGATAAACAGAAACAAGAGTTAAGCTCATTGCAAAAGCGGAAAACACCATCTTGTTTTTCTATGACGTCACGCTCACGATCCTCACAGCGCAAATGAGCATACCTTTTTTCTGTTTATCGTAGCTGCAACCAATCTATTATGTTTTAATATTTGGTTTTTTTTTTTTTTTGGATTTTGTCGCTCACTGGGTGGTCAAGCTTAGCTAACAAGTCTTTTAACATCTTGCAATATTCTCATGCAATTTCGTCGTCCCTTCTCTTTTATACCCCGGGGTAGAAATAAGTTCCATATTTCACTCGAAATGAAATCAATCGAATTGAATTATTCAGTGTTCTACATTCCAATATTATCGTTTTCGTATTAATTTCTTTTTCTTAATTATGTAAGTGTATCTTGGTCAAGTTTACTAAGTTTGCAGTTTAAGAAATACCAAGATAAAAACTAACTAACAAAAGCTCAATTTTACTTGTTTCTACTCGAGTTTTCTTCACTTATTTCATACTCTGAAATAAAAATCCCAAATTTGTAAGATAATTCCAATCAGATATAATTTTACTCACCTCAGTAAATATTAACTTACCTTAGAAAAATATTTACCTAATTGACATTTTTTTGAATGCAAAAAAAAAAAACTGAAAACAAAACTACTAAAAATGAATGATTTCATGTTGAACAAAATGCTATAACAAAGAGCTGGTGGGTAGTTTGTAAAAAAAAATCAAGAATAGAAAACTTCCCATAATAAAAATTGTTGTAAAATGATGTTTTCCTAGAGAAAACTATACCGTCATATCAACAGAGAAGTATCCAAATAAGATAACACGAAAGCCATTCCTGGAGCAACAATAACACAATATTTTATTATGTGTTTAACTACAAAAAAATTACTTGCAATCTTTCGAATATTATTTATCTGAATTAAACATTAAACAAATTCATCCAATATGCGTTAGCATTGCATACCTATCTAAAAAAAAAAATTGTGTGTACTAACGTACGTGCGCTGGAAGTTATACTTCTTAAGCTAGATGATAAAACTATTCAACCCTATCACAGAATCCATCGTAATCGAAAATATATTCCGAATGAAGAAAAAAAACGATCACAGAATTCATTTGTGAAAAATTGTGGAATTTGATATCACAGAATCCGAAAGAAACGAAAATAAGTCTTTCTTCTCTACTAAAAATTGTTACTGTCGTAGCCAAAATGGAATTGATTATCTGCATGGAAAAATTAGTATTTTTGAATAAAAACAGATAATTACTTTAGTAAAGTTGTCAATAGATATTTTAAACTCCTCTTCCAGCTCATTACTAAAAGTGTGTGTAATAAACTTTTAATTGTTTTTTTTTTTATAAAAATAGTACCTTTATATAACCTAAAGAAACAGAATTTACTAATATAAAACCATTATACCATTTTTTAATTAATTAATCTTAAATTAAAAATTGAATTTCGAAAAAAATCATCTACTAGTTTTTCAAATATTGAATTTTCAAAAAGAAAATTTGAAAATTATTATAAAAATCCAATTTTTTTTTTCAAAAATGTGGCTTGATATGTAGTATGCGAATTCGTTTAAAATTAGGATTAAATTTTATCCCCGATTAAATTTTGACACTTCTACGTACAGATTCACCTCACTAGTGTCAAAAATTAATCTTTGGATAAAATTTAACGCGATTTTAAGCCAATTCACACACGGCCTAAGTCGTATTTGGGTCGTATATTCCTCGTGTGAAATTTTTTTTAACGAGATTTGTTTTGCCTCGACAAAAAAAATGGGAATTAAATAACGCACATATTTCCACATTATGTTTACATATCACTGAGGCTCTCAGGTACATACATACACATATGTAATGCACAATTTACATTTTAAAGAATGCAATAAAGTACAAAATGATTTTAGACTTTTTTGCATTCTCGAAAGTCTAATAACATCCCTTTAACTTTTTTGCACTCATTTAGTTAAACTAAATTTGGAATGGTGAAAGTGAGTGACAATTGCAATTGTGTCTGTAGCTCTAGCCGAAATCTTGAACAGATTTGTCCTATTTTGTAGTAGCACTGCAGCTGCAGCAATAATAACAGCTGACATTTGGTTCAAATTCACGAGTACAAATTTTCGTTTATTTATATTGTATTCAAAGTGCAAGTATTGCCAGATTTTAGATTTTTTCCAATTGAAATTTTACTGACTTTGAAAATTTCTACAAACAACTATATAATGTACGTTGTTTTTTAAGCTTCTCGTACACAACGTAGACGACTTAAAGAATAATGATTTTGATACGAAACGAGTTCGACTACGACTACGAGACAAAATACAATCTGTGGAATATAGGGGATTGTTAATAATTGCTAACTGTAAATTTTGTTTGTGGTTAATCATAGATCGTATTAATATTAGTTAGTATTCAGAACATTTTTATTCAAAACCGAAAGTCGTTTTCTAAAAAATTTAGAAAATAAAAAATGATTTATAGCGTTTGGTTATTTGAATACCGATTCCTCTTAGCTCCTGTGGAGGAACATTCAAAGCTTTTGTAGTAGCAAGAACTGCCCGTGTGATTACCTTAGGATCACAAGTACCTACGATCTAAAAGCGAAATAGCATTTGTGAGATTATCACACTGCCAGCGGCTGGCAGATCCTTAATAGGAATATTCAACATGTATTCTTTCACTTTATCTGAACCGAGTTAGAACTGGCTTAGTCTTATAATTACATAAAAACTCACAGATCGTATTCGGCTCGAAAATAATCAAAAACTTACTTATTCTCTCCAACTCCTGCAGGACAGAACAAGGACAAGAGTTATTATCAGTAGCAACCGGCAGCCTCTATGTCTAGAGTATACTTAGCAATCGTGTTGTACAAAATGTATGCCACTTTCCTTTATCCCTCCAAATCATAAGGAATTGTTTTCAGGTTTGGGCAAAGCTTCAAAGCATTCCCAACAAAACAAACATTCCACTGTGTAGGCCTTTCTGCAGAGGGATGAACAGGTACTGGTACATAACCATTACCACTTCTTCCTTTAGAATGTCTTAGAGATTGTTTGTTTCTCCAATTTTGTTATGCTTGCAAAACAAAACAAAAACCTAAACACAAGATCAAAGATACTGAATTATAAAGATATGACAACCGAGGATGTCATTCCGGTTGCTTTTCAAAGTATGTTTGTGAAAAAACAAGTAAAACGCACACATATAAGGAGCTCATCAGTTCAACTCCCTATTAAATTGCTGTTGCAATTCTCATCTATTTATCACCGCGCACCGAAATTTAAAAAAAAAAAACATTTTAAACAAATGGGTTTTGGAGGGTGAAACGTACGAAGGATTCATATCTTTTTTAAAAATGTTTGCACAAGATGAGCTTTTAAAAGTGCTGCCAATTCTATGTTCTGAGCGATAAAATTTTTTTAAGTAGGAAACAAAATTGGCGCGTTCGGTTGGCTATCCAAAATTCCAAATCTATCCGGATAGGTTTGTGTTGTAATCCCATAAGAAAATTCAGCTGATAAACCAAACAGCTGTGGTTAAAAATAAATCTCAAGCTGTCCGGTTTTCGGTAAACTTAACTATCCGATGGGCAATTTGAGGAACGTTTGTAGTTGACTTTTGGTTTGCTGATGCTGTCGTGTCGTTTTTTGGATTGCAATCAACCAAATATTCGCGCGAAAATTTAAATTTAAATTTTCCTTTTTTCAGCTGTTTCGTCTTTTGACAGAAATTGTTACCTATCCAGCTTTGTTCGTTCGAACATACATATCAGATACTAACCTATCTCAGATAACCTATCTGACTGCCACCCGAACGCGAGCATTTACATAAATCAACTTTCTTTGTTATCTATTGAATATTCAATGCAAACGTATTTAATTTATTGCAAATGTATTTAGTGCAAGTTTTCTTCTTCCTTGGTTTGGAATGAATAAATACATTTTTTTTTTCTTTAGATATTATGTTTGTTATGAAGATATATATTCAATCCTTGAAGAAACGCATCTTTCAACAGGTCATGGCGGCAGGACAAGAATGTTGAAAGAGTTAAATCGTAAATACAAAAACGTCACTGTAGAGCAGTGTTTCCCAACCTTTTTTATACTATGCCCCACCAGAATATTTCCAAAATCCTCATGCCCCCCTAAGGCCCAATTCACATAGAACTGGCTAATGGTTTTGGTATGGTTCTGGCGTGGTGCATACATATGCCACGTTGTGGAATTTGCATGTTCTCTTATGGGACAATACACATACAGATGACGAGGCGAGGGTATGGTGCGACATGTCATCGCCACGCCATATTGAAAACTCCAGTGGCCTAAGTGAACCGGCACGCCATATTGAAATCACATGAAGATTAAACATGAGACCACTAGTTTATTTATTTTGAAGTACTTTTATCACTTTATTTGTGTAAAACAAATCTAAAAAAAATTACAACGATTAGGAAAATTTTCCAAATACTAAAAAAAAGCATTCCTTTGCATCAATTCTCATTAATTCACTTTGCGTTTTCAATATATTTTGACAAATGTCGGTTTATTGTCACTTCTGTGTAAATTGGGTACATCACACCCATTCCACTCCCGAAGCATGCCAATGACACACCAGAACCATGAGCCACTTCTGTTTCTGTGTGAATCGGGCCTAACATTAGATATAATGTTGATACCTAAACAATTTTTAACATAAAAAAAACTGAAATGTAAAATAAAAATAAAACGGCTGATATTAGAAAAAATTCATAGAAAAAAAATTAAACACAATAAGTCTGTTTTCGAAATAATGTAGAAGTAGAACAGAAATTCAAGTTCAAAATAATTTAATAACTATGTAATATTTATTATTAAAAATTAGTGTGATCCTTGCGCTTGATGCCTTCTGCAAATAGTTATTATGTCAGGTTCAAATTAAGAGATCTTCAGTCTCAAGTCACCTCGTTTTGTTATATCAAAATTTTTTCCTTTATCAGCAAGGCATTTATGGCACTAAATTCGCATTCAGTTGACTATGAAGATGGTAAAAGGTAGCAACCAGCTCTCTAGCATATTGGGGTATTTGATTTAGGTTTCCTCACAAAGCTATGCCATCGCTCCTTTTATGTCGAATAAAGTTTTATTTTACTCATCATTTTGTATTTCCGCGAGTTCTTCTTCATACTGTTTATTTAAAATATCAAAATGATCGACAATCAAATTTATGGAGCCGAGAAAACATTTTAAAATTTTTGTTGTAAATATATGTTTAACAAATGCAATAAAGGTAATGGAACCACGGTCATCTTGAACGAATACTGGCGAATTTTTTCTTGATTGAACAACCACTCATCAGAAATATATCTTCAAAGGTTCAAAGTGTAATGGAGCATAAGTTTATATTGCCCACCTATAAAACGAAACTGCCCCCCTGTGGGGCGTGGGCCCCACGTTGGGAAACACTGCTGTAGAGTCAATAAAAACATATTTGAAACTTTGTGAAGCCTGCCAAAAAAAACAAAAGTCAGCAAAAAAGGGAATTGTTGTGCAACCAATCCTCCGCAGCGAGATGAATTCTCGTTGCCAGGTGGATTTGATTGATTTGCAAACAACCCCGGATGAGAACAACAAATTTGTATTTGTGTATCAAGATCACCTGACGAAATTTGTTATCCTCCAAACGCTCAAGAGCAAACGCGCTCAAGAGGTAGCGTACCATCTCTTGGACATATTTACAACTTTTGGAGCACCGAACATTCTCCATTCCGATAATGGCCGAGAATTTGTCAATAATATTATACAAACTTTATGTTCCCAATGGGCAGATTTGAAAATTGTTCAAGGCAAGCCAAGGCATAGCCAAAGCCAGGGCTCTGTAGAACGTGCCAATCAAGACATTGAAAATATGCTAAGCACATGGATGGAAACCAACAACACAATAAATTTGTCTAATGGCTTAAAATTCGTGCAGGCAATGAAAAATAGAGCCTACCACGAAGGCATTAAGTGCTCGCCATATGAGGCCATGTTTGGTTGTCCAATGAGAATGGGCATTGCTTCTTCAGCTTTCCCTCAAGATCTTATTGGGAACTTGGTGTCGGAAGAAGACTTAGAAAATTTACTGGGTAATGGTAAAAATGTTGTACACCTTAAGCAAAAGACCATTAAGACTGAAATTAAAGAGACCTTGTCTGAAGAGAAACTACTGGATAAATTATTGGATTCGGAGTCAGATCTAAGCAGCTTTGACATTTCAACGAAAATTGAATCTGTCAAAATAATGAGGAAAAAAGCCACGCTTGGCTTAGAAAAACAAGCCGCCAAGATATTTCCGGATTTGAAAATTGGCGAAAATGTAAGAATTAAAGTACCTAAAATAGACAGATCCAAGACAGATCCTAAAAGTTTAATAACAGTTATAATAGACATTAAAGATGGATTTTACCAATTGGGAAATAGTGTCGGGGTACTTAAACAATTGTACAGCAAAAACCAATTTACAAAATGTTCAGAAAATTTCATTAAATTGAAAAAGATAAAGAAGTCAGTTTACGAGAAGTTGTGAGCAAAATGTCTTTGACTGGAGGCCAAGGATTCAAAAAATGTAATTGTCTAAAAAAATGTACTACAAAAAAATGTGCCTGTATGTCATCGGGATTACTGTGCAATTCTAAATGCCATAGTAGTTTGCCGTGTGCAAATAAGTAAATAAAGTACAGTTTTTTTTTTCGTTTCGTTTTCGTTAAACAAAAAATTGGTTGCCATTCATTAGGTTTGTTCGTTGAACTTTATCCAGGGCTGACCCAGGTTTTCTTGACAACCCCAAGAGTTGTCAAAAAAACCTAGGTTTTTCGATTCTCAAAAAACACTTTAGGGCTCTGAATTGTGTTGTTGACATTTAAAGCAAGTAAGAATTTCTGTACTCGAATAATTAAAACTTAAAATACGATTGAAAAATGAATAAAAACAACTTTAAACGTTTCCATTTTCTTTTCCAATTTAATTTTATTCAATTAGTGCACTATTTTATCTAATTTCCATTAAACAATCACGAATCTTCAACAAAATAAATACTTTACAATGTATGTCACTTGGCAGTTTATTCGTTACATCAACTCGCCCCAGCAAAAAACCTAGATCTACTTCAGGGCGAGTTCAGGGCTACCCCAGGTTTCAAAAAACAGAGAATTTGATTGTTAGGGTGAGTTCAGGTTTTTCAAAAAACGCTTTGGGGCGACCCCAGGGCGACTTCAGGGCTCAACGAACAAACCTATTAACATTTTCGAACAATCATCTGATTATGAAATCAACGTGCATAATATATGGTTGTCGTTCAATAAAAACTCCATAAATATATTTTTTTTTTGCATTCAGAGTTTCCACGCTATACATAACCAAATTTTAACCAAATATCAAAATGTTCTTCTCAATTAATATGTTAACTTATTTTATAATTTAAAAAAAATTTTATATTCTTGTAAGTAAGCAATCCATAAAAATTTTAAATAAAACAAAAATAGGCCTAGGGAGATTTCATTGAACGACGACAATCTGATCTGAAATAACATATTTTTTTTTGATATTCCTTTCTTTCAAAATCATATTTAAGAATATCAATAGGTAAATCGAAAAAAATTCTTCAGGCCTTTAAAATATTTAAAAATTGCTACCACATATTTCTTTGTTTTAATTTTCAAAAAATGTTCTTATAAAAATCATTTATTTGTTTTAAAATCTTATTTCCTTTCAACTTCTCGTAAACTTCTTCTAACCATATTCTGACAAAAAGTTTTTAATTCATTAAGCATTCTAAATCTTCTTCTGAACTCTTGTTCCTAATAACATTGCGACAAACCGCTAAAGTTTCAATACCCGTTTTCATCGCACATCGAACTAGGTACTCTATGCATCGAACAATTATTTTTAGTTTCTATCCACGTGCAAGCATATTTTTTTTATTTTTTTAAGTAATATAACGCAAATATTAATGTAAAATAAAAAATATTTTCGAAGCTTTGCATTCATTTTATATAAAATTTGATTTGAATGAAAGAAAAAAAATACTAACCTTTTATTTTTTAACTTTTTGAAAAATATATTTAATGTTTATTTATTTAACATTTTGTTCAAAAACTACATAAATACCTGAAATATACAAATATGATTCGTATACTATAATTAAGATACCAAATTAAATATCGTGAGTTTTGTATTAACTGTTTATTTTTATATATGTAAATATTAATTTAAATTAAAAAATAATTAACTGAACTAGAGTAAAAGCGTTTAGAGGAATATATTTAATGTTTATTTATTTCAACTTAATTCAAAATCAATCAAAACATGTTTTCATTGTACATCGGACCAATGATTTTTGGTTTATATTCATGTACCTACTAATTTTTTCATTTTTTGTAACTTTTAAAAAACCATTTTTTTAAAAATTAAATCAGTAAAAAATGCTTTAGAAAAGAGCCTGATTACTTAAAAAATTTAAATATGGTTTGTACGCTAATCAATTAAAATGTAAATATTTTGTATAACCTATTTACTTTTCTGTAAAATTGAAAAACTATCTGATTTCGAATAAATTTTTATGTTTAAAAGCTATTATTTATTTTTTACATTAACTTAGTGAAACAAATAAAGAAGTGCCTGATTGCTTGAAAAATACAAATATGATTTGTAAGTTAATCAAGTAAAATGTAAATAATTTAAACAAAATATCGATATTTATTTATTTAATCTTATGTTTAATCAAATTAATATAAAATTGATTTAAATCTAAGTGTTCTAAGGAAGAAATATATTTGCTCTTTATTTATTTAAATTTGTTATTTTTTTTTTTAAAATCAAGTAAAAAAAATTATTTATGTTTTGAGAGAATTTTTTATTTTTTTATTTACATATTTAAAAAGCAATTTTGAAAAAATTACCCGATTTTTATGTTTAAAGAAAGTAAAGCCTTAACTACATAAGCCAAAAAAGTGAAAAAGTACAAAAGTGAACCTTTTCAAACTCGTTTTGGAATAGTGTTTCTCACAGGAAAACTTATAAAAATGATACAGAAAGCTTAAATTTTGGTTTAAAAATAAAATTTATATATTATTTTTCACAAAACAACTGCGCTAGCTGGAAAAAAATATTTTTACTTTTGTAATTTTGCAAAAAGTGGTTAAGGCTTAAATCTATTTTTTTTTTTTTTTTTTTCAAAATACAAAGTAAAGAAATTCTGTTAACGTTTTAAAAAATATATTTTATTTTTATTTTTCCTACTTTTGATAATCATTTTTTTTTAAATAAAATATTTTTATGATTACAAAGTGTTTTGCGTTTAATTTAATTTGACCGTACCTGTTTGCCGTCCAAACAATTCTGTTTTTTTTTGTTTTTGTTTTTTGTGCTGCACTACAATGGTGCAGTATCATGCTTTGGGTTTGGTGTTTTTGTTTTAGGAAATCCGATCGTTTAGTTGGTCAACATTCAACAAATTGGCAAAGAACTTCCTTAATGTTATGACTCAATGGAAATAAAAACATTCGGAACCATTAGCCATTAAATGGAGATCGAAATTGGCTTTATGTTGAAAGTATTAATGCCGAGATGTAAAGAGAAATGTTGAGTCAGCCACTTGCGTCGTCGAGAGGAGCCCGTGCGCCGTTAACAGCAGAAGGAACACCACCTTGAAAGGATATGACAGCGCAAGGATATCTCACCAAATTCAAACACATCTCGTAGAACATCAAAAGTAATTTATTTACATATTTTTCCATTTCACAAAAGTCAACTTTTCGAATTCTTAATTAGTCCCATATGAATTACCATTAAATAAAAGATAAAACTAAATTTTGCGCATTATTTCTTGCTCGGACTCTGTGAGTGCAGCTAAAAGGTCCTTAGCAGCTGCCGTCAGCTTCTCAAGTCTAGGCGCTTGAAGGTCTCTGCGAAACCGCGAATTTTGTCTATAACCCAATAAAGTGATATTAGATAGGCACATGCCAGTTGTGGATGAGTTGTCGTTGTAAGATGGCTAATCGCCTATGGCATGCTTCGTCATTTGACCACATAAGCAAGTCGCTGAGTATGATTTCAAGGAACTCGAATTTGAGTTTTGAAAATTGAATACCTATATGTTATTTCGTGTGGCCAAATGAGTGATGCGCAATACGAGAAAAGAATATGTCACTTGGCAATTATAGTATTTGATGTAGTGCTTCGATTGCAGTCTTTTCGATTTCAGAAACATTAGCGGCTAAATGGAACGATAGTTACCTGTCCCTTAAACTTCCTTTTGATTAAATTCTCTGCAGGTACCTACAACAACAAAAAAAATAGGAACTTTTCTTTTCTTTAATTGGTAGTATGATATTTATGGAAATAAAAGAGCACAATTTTAAAGCCAACAAGCCGCAGTTGGCTGAGTCCCCTTTCACACAGGGGCAGGGCAACTGAGTTGCCGGCAACAAATAGTACATAGCCGAGAAGGGCAGGAAGAAAGAGGGGGAAATGAAATCTCCCCGGTCAACAAATTCAGGAAACTTTTTTGACGTTTCTCTTCACACTACGTTTGTGTGCGTTCAACCAAGGTAGTTTAAAAGGAAAATACAGCATTAATATGTGGTGTTGTCTCCATGTTGTGTGGAACTTTGAATAGTTTATAAAATGAATAATAAAATTTTTTAAAAAGTTTAAATTTTTGTGAAATTTTATTTATTAATTTTTTTAAATTTTTTTCACAACAATTATTTATATTTATTTATACGCTACGCGTTTCGGATATTTTCATCCATCATCGGGCTTAATTCGGTGACTTGTGTTGTTTGCCAATTTTCTTTTGCAGTAGTGATTTTTGGTTTTGTCTCTTTCTTTTTTATTATTGCTGTCTTCTTTGGTGTGTGATTGCAGTGTTGTATAGTGTGTTGTTTTTTATTGTTAATTTGTCATTAAGAATTTTGTGTTGTTCTGTTCTGTTTGCTCTATATATCTCGTATTCTTCTAAAGCGTCAAGTTTTGTTCCTTTCTTGCATATGTGCAGTGGTGTCAAGTTGGTGTCGAAGTTTGTGTAGTTGTGGTTGTTGTCGATTAGGTGTTGTGCAAATGCTGAGTTCGTATTTTGTTTTGGTATGTGTTCTGTGAATCTGTCATAAAATGTTCTGCCTGTTTGTCCAATGTAGTATTTTTCGCAGTCATCGCAGTTGATTTTGTAAACTCCTGAGCATGATTTGATTTCTTTTTTATTTTTGTGTTGTAATATTTTTTGAATGCTGTTTGTTGTCTTAAATGAAATGTTTATATTTAGTTTTTTGAATTCGTGTTGTATTATTTGCGGGAGTAATGTGGTGTATTCTATAGATATGTATTTTTTGTTTTCTATTGTGTTTTCGTTCGTTGTGTTGTGTTTTATTCTTGTTTTCTTTTTCTTTTTGTTAATTAGATTTTCTATTATTTGTGCGTTGTATCCGTTTTTTGTGGCTATATATTTTATTGTATTTAATTCTTCTATGTAATCCGATTTATTCATGGGTACGTTTATTAAACGATTGATAAAAGCGTTGTAAGCTGCCATTTTTTGAGATTGTGGGTGGTGGGAGGTTTTGTGTATTGTGATGTCAGTTGTTGTTGGTTTCCTGAATATTTTGTATTGGAGTTTATTGTTCTTGTTTTTGGTGATGGTTAGGTCTAGGAAGTTTATATTGTTGTTGTTTTCAATTTCCGATGTAAATTTTATTTTGTCGTTTATGTTGTTTATGTACTTATTCAATATGTCAATTTGTCTGTGTGTGCCGTCAAAGATGATGAAAGTGTCGTCAACATATCTTGTGTAAAATATTATTTTGTGTTGTTGTGCGTTGAGTTTAGATAATATATATTTGTTTTCAAAATGATTCAGATAAATGTCTGCTATTAGGCTACTTAAGGGGGATCCTATCGCTAGTCCTTCATTTTGTGTGTAAAATTCGTTATTGAACATGAAATAATTTTGTTTAAGTGTTAATTGTAATATACTAATTAGTTCATCTATTTGTTGGTTATTGAGTTTGGCGGTGGTTGTGAGATTATCTTTTATTAATTTGACTGTATTGTTTATTGGAATGTTCGTGTACATGTTGGTGACGTCGAGTGAGATTAATTTATATTGTGGTAGTATGTTAAGGTTTTTTGTTTTGTTTATAAATTCAACATAGTTTTTTATGCTTTTATTATTATTAATTTTTATATTGTCTTTTATTATTTTTTGTATTTCTTTGGCAACTAGGTAACATGGTGCGACGGCACACACAGACAAATTGACATATTGAATAAGTACATAAACAACATAAACGACAAAATAAAATTTACATCGGAAATTGAAAACAACAACAATATAAACTTCCTAGACCTAACCATCACCAAAAACAAGAACAATAAACTCCAATACAAAATATTCAGGAAACCAACAACAACTGACATCACAATACACAAAACCTTTCACCACCCACAATCTCAAAAATGGCAGCTTACAACGCTTTTATCAATCGTTTAATAAACGTACCCATGAATAAATCGGATTACATAGAAGAATTAAATACAATAAAATATATAGCCACAAAAAACGGATACAACGCACAAATAATAGAAAATCTAATTAACAAAAAGAAAAAGAAAACAAGAATAAAACACAACACAACGAACGAAAACACAATAGAAAACAAAAAATACATATCTATAGAATACACCACATTACTCCCGCAAATAATACAACACGAATTCAAAAAACTAAATATAAACATTTCATTTAAGACAACAAACAGCATTCACAAAATATTACAACACAAAAATAAAAAAGAAATCAAATCATGCTCAGGAGTTTACAAAATCAACTGCGATGACTGCGAAAAATACTACATTGGACAAACAGGCAGAACATTTTATGACAGATTCACAGAACACAGACCAAAACAAAATACGAACTCAGCATTTGCACAACACCTAATCGACAACAACCACAACTACACAAACTTCGACACCAACTTGACACCACTGCACATATGCAAGAAAGGAACAAAACTTGACGCTTTAGAAGAATACGAGATATATAGAGCAAACAGAACAGAACAACACAAAATTCTTAATGACAAATTAACAATAAAAAACAACACACTATACAACACTGCAATCACACACCAAAGAAGACAGCAATAATAAAAAAGAAAGAGACAAAACCAAAAATCACTACTGCAAAAGAAAATTGGCAAACAACACAAGTCACCGAATTAAGCCCGATGATGGATGAAAATATCCGAAACGCGTAGCGTATAAATAAATATAAATAATTGTTGTGAAAAAAATTTAAAAAAATTAATAAATAAAATTTCACAAAAATTTAAACTTTTTAAAAAATTTTACTATTCATTTTATAAACTATTCAAAGTTCCACACAACATGGAGACAACACCACATATTAATGCTGTATTTTCCTTTTAAACTACCTTGGTTGAACGCACACAAACGTAGTGTGAAGAGAAACGTCAAAAAAGTTTCCTGAATTTGTTGACCGGGGAGATTTCATTTCCCCCTCTTTCTTCCTGCCCTTCTCGCCTATGAACTATTTGTTGCCGGCAACTCAGTTGCCCTGTGTAGACATGGGTAACTCAGCAAAAAATCGTGCGCTGATACATTAACTCAAGCGCACCCTACTGCATCAGCGTAAGTGCCTGTTTACATTGTATTTTTGAGGAAGCATATTTTCGTTCATCAAAATGTTCCTCGTGTTTACATTATAGAGAAAAAATCCTTTCATTTCAATCTACCCATCCCTATCTCACATCCTTAACAACCATGTATCTCTCACTCACACAAAAAAATTCTTCGTGCTCAATCCGAAAACATTTATTGAAATTGGCGCATCGGCGTAATTTGGGTGGAATTAACCCTTCTCTTTCTTACTCACACAAAATCTACCCATCTCACTGGATGCGCCGTTCGTCAAAAATACAATGTAAACAGGCACTAACTCAGTAACTCACTTGCGCCATGGCGCAATTTTGTTTCTTACGGTGTTCACATTGGACTTACTCCTTGGATTTTTTTTGACGTCTATATACTTTTTCTCGTTCCCACTCTGTGGTGAGAAAGAGACAGGCAAGTGAGGCAGGATTTTTTTAATTTTTTAAAAATCTGTGGATTTTTTTTGACGTTTCCTTTTGTGACATGTGTTTTGTTTGGCACTTAAATACTAAAGAATCGAAGTTGTTTCAATTGGAAAAATATTTATTTAGTGAAATATTAATTTTGTGAATGAAAAATTTGTAGTTAAATTCTCCGGCGAATAAAAATTTGTGTTTTATTTTAACAACTACTGAACGTCAGAGTGAATCAGTTGTGTGTGTCTGAACACGAGCTGACTGACTTATGCCAAAAAAAATCGTAAATCTGAGTCCAATGTGAACACCGTCTTGCTTCGTAAGATACACAATAACCCACTAACTCTGTGGCGCAGTCGACTATACATTTATTTTGATTTACGTATAGAGACTTTGTGTTACAGCGTTGGTGTTCCATGCTTTCGCTATGTGTATAGAGTATAGATAGTAAGTATGTCTGCATTTACATTGTTCAACTTTTCCAGTTCCGATCGATTGTTCCTTGGTGAGCGGCGTAAGAAGTGAGGGGGATGAAACAAATCGGTTGTTCCTCGAAAACTCATACGATTTTTCCAGCCTATTTTGGTTCTATTTCACCTCCTTTCCAGTTTCTTGTGTGTGTTTAGTATACATGTGCCGTTTATTTGATGGTGTGAGTAAATCTTAATGAAAAATGAAGAGGAAAGCAATAAGACCGAAGAGTGCAACAACAGAAATTCTCATTGGAAAAATCGGACAATATGAACATTTCACCCGATTTCTGGAAAAAACTTATGGGAAAAGTTGAACAATGTAAATGTCTGCATTTACATTGTTCAACTTTTCCAGTTCCGATCGATTGCTCCTGGGTGAGCGGCGTAATAAGTGAGGGGGATGAAACAAATCGGTTGTTCCTCGAAAACTCATACGATTTTTCCAGCCTATTTTGGTTCTCTTTCACCTCCTTTCCAGTTTCTTGTGTGTGTTTAGTATACATGTGCCGTTTATTTGATGGTGTGAGTAAATCTTAATGAAAAATGAAGAGGAAAGCAATAAGACCGAAGAGTGCAACAACAGAAATTCTCATTGGAAAAATCGGACAATATGAACATTTCACCCGATTTCTGGAAAAAAACTTATGGGAAAAGTTGAACAATGTAAATCCAGACATTGTTCAACGTTTCCCATAAGTTTTTTCCAGAAATCGGGTGAAATGTTCATATTGTCCGATTTTTCCAATGAGAATTTCTGTCGTTGCCTTTTCGGTCTCATTGTCTGCATTTACATTGTTCAACTTTTCCAGTTCCGATCAGTTGTTCCTGGGTGAGCGGGGTAGGAAGTGAGGGGGATGGAAGAAATCGGTTGTTCCGCAAAACTCATCCGATTTTTCCAGCCTATTTTGGTTCTCTTTCACCTCCTTTCCAGTTTCTTGTGTGTGTTTAGTATACATGTATCGTTTATTTGCTGGTGTAAGTAAATCTTAATGAAAAATGAAGAGGAAAGTCTGCATTTACATTGTCTGCATTTACATTGTTCAACTTTTCCAGTTCCGATCGATTGTTCCTGGGTGAGCGGCGTTAGAAGTGAGGGGGATGAAACAAATCGGTTGTTCCTCGAAAACTCATACGATTTTTCCAGCCTATTTTGGTTCTCTTTCACCTCCTTTCCAGTTTCTTGTGTGTGTTTAGTATACATGTGCCGTTTATTTAATGGTGTGAGTAAATCTTAATGAAAAATGAAGAGGAAAGTCTGGATTTACATTGTTCAACTTTTCCCATAAGTTTTTTCCAGAAATCGGGTGAAATGTTCATATTGTCCGATTTTTCCAATGAGAATTTCTGTTGTTGCACTCTTCGGTCTTATTGCTTTCCTCTTCATTTTTCATTAAGATTTACTCACACCATCAAATAAACGGCACATGTATACTAAACACACACAAGAAACTGGAAAGGAGGTGAAAGAGAACCAAAATAGGCTGGAAAAATCGTATGAGTTTTCGAGGAACAACCGATTTGTTTCATCCCCCTCACTTCTTACGCCGCTCACCCAGGAACAATCGATCGGAACTGGAAAAGTTGAACAATGTAAATGCAGACAAAGCAATAAGACCGAAAAGTGCAACAACAGAAATTCTCATTGGAAAAATCGGACAATATGAACATTTCAACCGATTTCTGGAAAAAACTTATGGGAAAAGTTGAACAATGTAAATCCAGACAAAGCAATAAGACCGAAGAGTGCAACGACAGAAATTCTCATTGGAAAAATCGGACCATATGAACATTTCACCCGATTTCTGGAAAAAACTTATGGGAAAAGTTGAACAATGTAAATCCAGACATTGCTTTCCTCTTCATTTTTCATTATAATTTACTCACACCATCAAATAAACAGCACATGTTTACTAAACACACACAAGAAACTGGAAAGGAGGTGAAAGAGAACCAAAATAGGCTGGAAAAATCGTATGAGTTTTCGAGGAACAACCGATTTGTTTCATCCCCCTCACTTCTTACGCCGCTCAGTCTGCATTTACATTGTTCAACTTTTCCAGTTCCGATCGATTGTTCCTGGGTGAGCGGCGTAAAAAGTGAGGGGGATGAAACAAATCGGTTGTTCCTCGAAAACTCATACGATTTTTCCAGCCTATTTTGGTTCTCTTTCACCTCCTTTCCAGTTTCTTGTGTGTGTTTAGTATACATGTGCCGTTTATTTGATGGTGTTAGTAAATCTTAATGAAAAATGAAGAGGAAAGCAATAAGACCGAAGAGCGCAACAACAGAAATTCTCATTGGAAAAATCGGACAATATGAACATTTCACCCGATTTCTGGAAAAACCTTATGGGAAAAGTTGAACAATGTAAATCCAGACTCACCAAGGAACAATCGATCGGAACTGGAAAAGTTGAACAATGTAAATGCAGACTTTGGGCGCGTTCGGGGCGTACACAGATAGCTTGCGTTCGGGTGGTAGTGAGATAGGCTATCCACCTATCCCAAAAATTTTCAGATACCTTGAGTTGTTGTTGCATCAGCTGACATCCGAAGTTTTTCAACAAGGGATTACAACAACACAAACCTATCCGGATAGGTTTGGCTTGCCCCCCGAACGCGGCCATAGGCTATCTGAGATACTTAAGTATCGGATATGTTTTCGAACGAACCGGATAGGTTACCTATCAAAAATCAAAACAGCTAAAAAAAGTTCAAGTAAGTACCAAAAATTATTTTTTCCCAGATCTCTGCCGTGTCTTCAAAATCGTATGTTGTGTCCTTCCAATGGACAGATATCTTCATTTTGTTTATTTTTGCAACAATTTGTATATGTATTTTTATGTTTAAAAGTCAAAAACAAACAACAAAAAATAAAAACAAACAACTACTCAAGCGTCACCCGAAAACCAAAAGTCAGCTGTAATCAGCTGTTCCTCAAATTGCGCATAGGATAGTTTAGTATCCCGAAAATTTTAGGATAGCTTTAGATTTGTTTTTGACAACAGCTGTTTGGTTCATCAGCTGAATTTTCCTATGGGATTACAACAACACAAACCTATCCGGATAGGTTTGGCTTGCCCCCCGAACGCGGCCTTTGTGTTGATGTTATCCCGAAACACAAAATCACGAAATGCCGCCGAAAAAAAAAAATAAAAATCACCCGATAGATTTTTTAAAAATATTTGACGAGATTTTCACTTCTCTTTTTAAAGAATTATTTTGTACTTTTTAAAAAATATTTTTTGACGAAATGTTAAATTTTATTGAAATATTTTTTAACTTTTCTTTGCCAATCAAAAGAAATAGGCTGGACGACGGCATTACAAAAAAATGCATTTTAAACTGGTATGTTTTTTAAAGGCTCTCCCAAACCAACGCGAAGCATTCGGAGCGATACGACGAAAAAAAAATAATAAAATAATAACAACGTGTTGTTTGCAGCCGCAAATCTCGTTGAAAGATAAAAGTTTTTCATATAATGCGATGCATCAATTGAAAGGTGGCACTTCCTAAATATCCTCAATATCAAGCTCTCAAAAATATGAACGAAAAACCTAAAAATCCGACCCTTAACTCGACCTCTCCATCCTGAATATAACCGTAGTAAAATTCCCTTTAACGAAGTTTCCTAACCAATGCATTCATTTGTGCCAATCTATTCTGTGAACATAAAATTATAAGTTACAAATGCAAACATATCTATGCATCTACAAAAAATGTACTTTTTTCAAGTGAAATCTTTTTGTGTAATTAGATTGCATACAAGTATGTCTAAAGAGCTGGAATTGGTGTTTAAAATATCAAACTGACAACTTTACTAAGGCCGTGTGCGAATTCAGTTAAATTCGCGTTAAATTGTATCCGGAGATTAATTTTTGACAGTAGTGAGGTGAATCTGTACGTAGAAATGTCAAAATTTAATCTCGGATAAAATTTAATCGAAATTTTAAACGAGTTCGCACACGGCCTAAAGTAATTATCTGTTTTTATTGTAGAATACTAATTTTTCCATGCAGATAATCCAATTCACGGTAACAACTTGTAATAGAGAAAAATACTTATTTTCGTTTCATTCGGATTCTGTGATATCAAATTCACGAATTTCCATATTCATAGGAGAGTACACACACAATTTAAAAAAAAAAAAACCCGGGACGTACAACCTTGCTACGGTTTATACATATATGTATAAATGTAGGTATCCACAGTTGATTTTCAATACATTTCACTTTTAAAAATTAAGATTTTTTAAATTTTAAAATAAAATATTAACTTTGTCTGAAATGTTACGAAAAATAAAAAAAAATTAACCCTCATTTGACGAAGTAATCAGAATGAAGAAACTAATTCAAGTCTCTGAACAGCAAATAAATAATCAAAATATCCTCATCCTCATATAATTTTGTTTTGTTTTTCAATATGCGAAATATAATCTTCAGCAAAGCTGTGAAAATCATGGTCATATAAACAAAAATAAAAAAAACTACTATTAGGTACCTCTAAATGACATACATACAAACATTTTTCCCATGCCTTTGTACTACCTAAACTAATTTCAAAACTAAACAGAAAATTGAAAATCGTCTTATGGATACCGATACAAAAAGGACCAATTTAATAAATAAAAATCCCTTTTGAATCGGTTTATGTACAGAAAAATTTTAAATCATCAATTTGTTTCCACAAAACGCCACAGGACCAATGCATAGAGCTTTGAGTAATTGGGTGTCACTTCTATTTGTACTTATTCAATGGTATTACTAAAGGGATTCTGTGATCGTTTTTTCTTCATTCGCAGAATATTTTCGATTACGATGGATTCTGTGGTAGGGTTGATTAGTTTTATCATCTCGCAAAAGAAGTACCTATAACTTCCAGCGTGCGTACGTTAGTATGTATGTATGTATGTATGCCGCTAGAGCTCGACGCGGATACATGGGGATTTTTGTACACTTCATCATTAGGCCACTCTAGTGAGCTATGTGTCAAGTTTCAAAACTATTGGATTTTATTCCAGGTGAAAACATTTATTGACTGGACTACAACGGTCAGCTCGACAAACTAATTATAAATATTTTGAAGTTATATAGTTCGGTTTGGTTTACTTTTGAAAAAGGCAGTTAATATACGTCGAATTCCTTTTAACAAAAAATTCGATTTTTTTCTAAACATAATCGAATACAAGGAATTTGTACAGAAAAATCGCATTTTTCCTCTAAACAAATCGAATTTCTTGTTAAAAGGACATTAAACATTATGGCCCAAATCATGTTTTCAAGTTGATAAATTTATCAGGAAGTTTTAGTCCTAATGCAATTATGTTTTCGCAGACCATACAAATTTCTTAATGGATAAGCAATCGTTAAAAACCCGCACACCATAGCCTCGGGTAGTATCATCTGCTAGGTTGACCCGAAGGATTCTAGCTTGAGCAATAATACATAAGGCACATCTCCGCCCTTATTGAATTATATGATTACGATTTAGAACAGTGTTTCCCAACCTTTTTTGTACTATGCCCCACCACAACATTTCCAAAATCCTCATGTCCCCCTCACATTATAATGTTGATACCTAAACAATTTTTAACAATAAAAATCTAAAATGTTAAATTAAAATAAAATGGCTGATATCAGAAAAAAATCCAAAGAAAAAAGAACACACGGTAAGTTTCTTTTCGAAACATAAAGGTGCGTTTTATTGGTGGTTCAAGGTTAGCGCAGTATAAAAGTTCAATGAAACGCTATATCAACTTTTATGCCAACTCTCTGTGGCTGTATTCATATACTTATGAAGTGAAAAACAATCTACGTTCCCGACATTGAAGGTTCTGGTTCACACTTTTTGTCCACTTTTATATTCACTAATTTACTGGCTTTTATATTCACTAATTCACTAATTTACCGAACTTTTGGTTTTTTCATTGTTCACCAAGGGAAATTTTAATACGCTATCAATAAAATTGCGAATAAAATGCACCTAATGTATAACAAATTCAAGTACAAAATAATTAAATAACTTGGTATGTAATATTAATTATTTAAAATTAGTGAGATCCCCTGAGGCATCAATCCTGCAAATAGGTTTTATGTAGGTTCAAATTTAGAGAGCTTCAGTCTCCTTGTTTTGGCATATCAAGAATATTTTTTTCTTTATTGGCAAGTCAGTCATTTATGTTACTATATTCGCATTCAGTTAAATATGAAGATGAAAAGATAACAACAGCTCTCTTGCATATTTGGTTGAATTGGGGTATATGACTTCGGTTTCCTCACAAAGCCATGCCATCGCTCCTTTTATTTTGAATAACTAACATTTTGTATTTCCGTGAGTTCTTATTGATACGGTATATTTGAAATATCAGAAAGATTCACTTGCATTGGTTGCATAATCCAAGATTGGGAAATTTTTTTCAAACCAGAAAATTTTTCAGTCGATAAATTTTTCAAATGATCGACAATTTCATCTATAGCGGTATCGGTCACTTCGCATTTTTGGAGCCAAGAAAACTTTAAAAATTTTTGTTGTAAATATATGTCTACATACTCAATAAAGGTAACGAAACCAAATATCTTCCTCTTCGTGCCTCAAGATGAACGAATACTGGTGAATTTTTCTCCTGTTTGAACAACCACTCATCAAAAATATATCTCCATAGGTGGAAAGTCAAGAAGCATACATTTTTAGGAAAGATGTGTAATGAAGCATAATTTTATATTGCCCCCTATAAAATGAAATTGCCCCCTGTGGAGCGTGGGCCCCACGTTGGGAAACACTGATTTAGAATAAAAGAAATATAGGAAAATAAATTTGTGGACTATACTTGTCAAATTTAAGCTGTTGAATTAAGATGGTGGCGGAAGTTTCCTGATCCAGGCTCTTAATTGTTATCCTGAATGGAAAAAGTGTAATAAACTAGAGTTTTAATAATCGCAAGTTTTCAAGTGGATTTGGCGATGATTTTATTAAGATCTCCTATGGATTATGACATTCAAAAATGTAAAACGAAGTTCCTTATGGTATGATTTTGAAATTTTTGCTCGAAATTTAGATATTGATTTAGTGTGAAAAGCCCGCAAATGAGCGTCAAAACTAGAAATTCCTGTGTTTTCTAATATCATAAATACTGTGTATGAAAATTTTCAGCACTCGAACTAAAAATACCATTCTTGTCCATAAAGAAGGAACTTTGAGCTTACGTAAAGGGCTAAAGAAATTGTAAAAATATTTTTTTTTATATTTAATTTTTCTGTTTACTAAAATGCAACAAATTAGACCTATTCGAAACTGATACGGATTTTTTTATTTAATAAAGGAAAAATGAAAATAACTTACACAATATTTAAATGAATTTTTTCTCATCTACATATTACAGTGGAAATTATTTATTATAGTTGCAGTTATCTCACATGTGAATTTAGTCCCCGCACCCAACAAACATAAGTTGATCAAAATAATCATTGATTCCGCTTAATAAGTGCAGAAAGCTATCTGGCACCTTAAGTTTGAGTTTTAACGACAAAGACTCTACAAACAAATGAGATACCAAACTATAGCGGAAATAGGTGATGATCTAGAGGTCCAAATAACATGCAAATTCTTATAATTGACAATAAAAGTTCCCTTTTCTTTTGTTTTTTAATAGTTTTTTTTTTTATTTAAAACGGTCCATACTGCCACAAATATATTCATAGATAACTTTACTTAGAAATCACTATTGGACCAGTTTCCTTGCGAGCGTCTCTTTGCTTTACCACAATTTGGTTTGCAATGCGATCCAAATCACGTTGTCCTATGGAGGTAAGCTTGCGGCCACCATCGGGATGCTTCTCGATTAAGCGGGCATGTTCCAAAGCTTGGAGGGCCTTTCGTGCACATCCGTCGGCAGAGCGACAGAAGTGGGAAGGATGAACACCGTTGCGTTTGCGGCCACCGTAGATTTTGGTTATAGAACCAACACCAGCTGGACTGCGGTGATACAAGTGGCGAAGGATCGATGCACAACGAATGTAAAACCAATCAGGATCATATGGGGAAAGTTCCTTGAACTTGGCAGTTTTAATTATGTCCATTTGTTCTGGAACCTTTAGCTTGCCAGTCCTGTAAATCAAGAGGTATACATTACAATACATTTTACGGTCAGATTACAGAGGTTTAACTTACTTCTTCAAGAAGACAGCCACATGCTTAACAACAGCATGCTGATCAATATCCTTAACAGTTACACCAGGCATCTAAAATAAACCAAGTTAATGAATGAAATATATTAATATTAATTTAGATATTAAAAATGGATAAGCAAAGACTTGTCCAAAATATCAAAAATATATACACAAAGCACTTAAGCAATTAATATTCAAAAAAAATCTTTAGTTTTGATTTTACCAAATTTTGTATAAAAATTCCATTGAAATGACAGAAACCATACCTTGCTTGACAAAAAGAACCGGAAGAAAGGACATTTTGTATGAAGTTGGTTACGATCTAAGAAATTGAGCAATTTGGAGTGGGTTTCGAAAATTGAAGTTGTGAGCTAATTCTGGTGTGTTCACAATGCATTGTTGTGTACAGCGGTTTATTTTAATTTTTATTCGAGTAAAATCTAGTATACAATTTTTCAAGCCTAGTATACAGTTCCTCCTCAAAAAAAAAAATACATGTACTTCTTATGGGAGTGATTTTATCGCAAAAAAAAATTTTTCTGCTGAAAATTTTTTTTCTTGAACTGTGAACTAACCCCAAAAAAAGAATATTGTACTTACTACGATTCTTTTTCGCGCAAAACAATGTCAGTGACAAAGAACTGTATACTAGGCTTAGGCCGTGTGCGAATTCAGTTAAATTCGCGTTAAATTTTATCCGAAGATTAATTTTTGACAGTAGTGAGGTGAATCTGTACGTAGAAATGTCAAAATTTAATCTCGGTTAAAATTTAATCGAAATTTTAAACGAGTTCGCACACGGCCTTAACCCCAGAAAAAGAAAATTATACTCACCACGATGCTTCTTCGCGCAAAACAATGTCAGTGACATTATTTTGTGCAAAAAAATCGAGTTTGTGCTTACACGGTGCCTCAAGAGTAATGACTTTTTATGAACCTAAAGCCTAGTATATAGTTCCTCCTCGAAAAAAAAATACATGTACTTCTTATGGGAGTGATTTTATCGCGAAAAAAAAATGTCTGCTGAAAAGTTTTTTTTATTGAACTCTGAACTATACCGCCGTATACTTAACAGGTGATAATCACGAATTTCATTTTTTTTTGGTTCCCAGAATTTGGTCCTAATTTGGTCCTATTTGGGCAACCACTTTCAGAATTTGGTCCCACCTAGTTAATTAGTTATTAACAATTTAAGTTTTGGCGTAGACTTAGCAGGCATGGAAACAAAAATGGGCTTTTTTGGTGTCAATAGATCGGGAATGGGTTTGTCAAATTTGGGCAACCTTTTCCAGAATTTGGAGCATCATAGTTTAGTCAATAATTATAAAGGTAAAAAAATTGACATTTCTATAAACAATTACATTTTACAAACATAAGTCTTAACTACATTGGCCACTTTTTGCAAAATTACATAAGTAAAAATATTTTTTTTCCCGCTAGCGGAATTGTTTTATGAAAAAGAATGTATACAATTCTTTTTAAACCAAAATTTAAGCTTCCTGCATCATTTTTATAAGTTTTCTAGTGAGAAAAACTATCCCAAAATGAGTTTGAAAACTTTTACTTTTGTACCTTTTCACTTTTTTGGCTTATGTAGTTTGAACTATATACTTAACAGGTGATAATCACGAATTTCATTTTTTTTTTGGTTCCCAGAATTTGGTCCTAATTTGGTCCTATTTGGGCAACCACTTTCAGAATTTGGTCCCACCTAGTTAATTAGTTATTAACAATTTAAGTTTTGGCGTAGACTTAGCAGGCATGGAAACAAAAATGGGCTTTTTTGGTGTCAATAGATCGGGAATGGGTTTGTCAAATTTGGGCAACCTTTTTCAGAATTTGGAGCATCATAGTTTAGTCAATAACTATAAAGGTAAAAAAATTGACATTTCTATAAACAATTACATTTTACAAACATAAGTCTTAACTACATTGGCCACTTTTTGCAAAATTACAAAAGTAAAAATATTTTTTTTCCCGCTAGCGGAATTGTTTTATGAAAAAAAATGTATACAATTCTTTTTAAACCAAAATTTAAGCTTCCTGCATCATTTTTATAAGTTTTCCAGTGAGAAAAACTATCCCAAAATGAGTTTGAAAACTTTTACTTTTGTACTTTTTCACTTTTTTGGCTTATGTAGTTAAGGCTATACACACGTTTCGTTACGTAACGTAGGTCAAGCTGTCATACAATAACTAAAACTAGTACATGTAAACGCAGTTCTGTCCCAACTTCCAGCCATTCCAGCAACTTTTGGGAAATTGACGTTTGTCTTTTATTTATTTTATTTTATTTTATTGACAGTCTGCCTCATTTTTCGCGATGAAGTGCCTGTTTACATTGTATTTTTGATGAAGCATATTTTCTTCATCAAAATGTTCCTCGTGTTTACATTATAGAGAAAAAATCCTTTCATTTCAATCTACCCATCCCTATCTCACATCCTTAACAACCACGTATCTCTCACTCACACAAAAAAAATTCTTCACGCTCAATCCGAAAACATTTATTGAAACTGGCGCATCGGCGTAATTTGGGTGGAATTAACCCTTCTCTTTCTTACTCACACAAAATCTACCCATCTCACTGGATGCGCCGTTCGTCAAAAATACAATGTAAACAGGCACTTATAGATCTAGACAAAAACACTCTATATGAAGACGCCAATCTTTCGTACGTATCACCCTCCAAAACCCATTTGTTTACATTGTTGTATTTGTAATTTCGTTTCGTGTCGATGAATAAATGTGATTTGCAACAACAATTTAACCTATGAGTGAACAGACGAGTTGGTTCTATGTGTGCGTTTGGACAGAGGAGTTGGATCTATGTGTGCGTTTGGCGCCGGAAAACTCGCGCGTTTTCACACATACTTTGAAAAACTAGTACCTCAGCTGTTTTCGTTCAACTTGTAGGCAAACCGAAATTTCAGCCCAAGATTGGCATCTTTATATAGAGTGTTTTTGCATCTAGATTCTAGTCTAGATCGTCTTTCATCACCGCCCGGTGCCTTATTCGCCAAAAAGGTGAGAAGTTTCACACCTTACAGTAACTTGCCCCCACATGATTGAGGGCATCAGCAGACAATACACCCAAACTATGGGTACACGATGTTGATATCGTCGCCAACGTTGCCTCTAGTACCAACTCCCGCTATAACATCGCCCAAATACACTTCATATTTCACAATTGCCTCTGCGCTTGGCCAATTCCTCTGCCGCGAACATACTGGCTTCATTGACATCTTCTACCGCGAACTTCCTGGCTTAATTGACATCTTTCATCGGCAACAAGTATCAGCTGCTGCAGTGCTGATGGAAGTCCATTTGGCTGTAGCAATAGTTATTTGCCATCGAGTTCAAACATGAAACAACACTGGAGGAGGAAGCAATGGCAGTAGTATACGGTTGTACATCAGTACGAATCCCAAACAGGGACCCTAGCATTTCGATCAATTCGTTAGAAAATGGCTTGGCTAAGCGCGAAGCCGCTGATGCTGAGGATCATATCTGTGACATATATAGTGTCAAGATTGTAAGTAATTTGACATTTTTTTTCCAAATTGAAAATACTTATTTTTTCGTTGTCTTTTTTATGAAGTGCATACGTTTTCGCTCACATTGTCAAGAAGCAATAATGGCCCGTGGAGAAACAATTTGTAAATTTAAATACCTAGGACCAGCTACTGCTGAAACGCAATGAATCTCGTTTCTAAATTAAATATTATAAATGAAAGAGTCGGTGACTCACTGACATATTCATTCATTTGACTTATCATTGTACAGCTTATACTGTAAATCATAAAAATATAAAATAAATTTTATTTAATAAGGAATTTTATGAAGGGGGTCCATAAAACGGGATTTTTTGAAATTCTAATTTTAAGCAAGGTAAAATATATTTTTTTTTTGATTAAAGGTCGAAAAACTATTTTTTAAAGGGGAGGGAGTAGAACCCTAATTGATAGATCTTTGAAATACAAGAAACTTTTAAATTTTAAAAAAAATTCTAAAAAAATCTACGAAGCGAGTTTTAAAATGTCAAAAGTTGACTTTTGAATAAGACGCCTTTGACAAATAATTCGCTATAAATCGGGAGTATTAGATAGGGAAACTAATTTTATACCATTAGAAAGATAATGAAAAAAAAATTATCCATGTTTCAGGAACTTTCGATAGGATTTTTTTTTTCACCTACTTTTTGATTTTTGAAGAAGACACATTTTTTTTACCCATTTTTTTGTGGTTTTTGATTTTTTATATTTTTAGGGGTAGTTCTAAAAATCTGAAATTTCTAGAGCTAATAGAGATTGTTAATTTGTAAATATTTTAAAAATTAAAAATTTTAAGTTTTTTCAACAACCCCAACTCGAGATATTTACAAAATTAATGCTTTTTTTGCATGTCCTCACAACTTTTTATTGGATGCATCTATAAATTTCATATTTCTTTTACCAGCACCTTAGAAAGCCAACGTTTAAATTGACATCTCAATCAATATTCTACATCCTACACAACCCTCACAATAGATTAAAAAGTTTTTATCAAAAAATTACACGAAAATCTTGAAAAATGTCCACGTGTAGAAGACGTCGTTTTGTGTGAAATATGAAAAAGTGGCGATTTAGAACTATACTTTAGCTTCTAACTTTCGTTCTAATTGTCGGATTTAATTTTTGATTACATATTTAGAAAGGTGAAATGTCCGTACCAGATATAATTTTTTTTTCGAAATTCCAAAAATGTTCATAGTAAAATCTACATTGAAAATTTTGAGCACCTAACTTTTTCGAGGGAGAATGAAAGAATACAAAAAAAAAAAAACAATTCAAACCATGTGCAAGTGGTTGATATATTTGTGTATAGGTATAGCGTATAGGTATAATAAAAGTTCATATAAAAAAAAAACATAAGCAGTCGAGTGGGTAGGGATTTCTCAAGCAAGAAGAACATGAGCGAAGTAGGTATATTGTTTGCCAGAAGAAAAAAATATTTGTACTGAAAGTGGTTGGTTGGGTGGTGGGTGGTTTGTGATGGTGAATGGAATGTAATGCAACTCAAATTATTTTTCTAATTGTTTTTTTTTTTTGATTGAGTACACAATCAAAGGCACGCAAAGGTGCATATGGAAATCGATTAAATTTATAACTTTTTGAGTTCAAATTTTTAGAGTGAGAGTTTTTAAATGAAGACTAAATGTAATGCAACACAAGAACGTGCGTAATGAGGGGTAAGAGAGCATCAAAATTATTATTTTTCTAACTTTTTCGTTGAGTATTAATCAGTGAAGGGCGTACGCAGGGGTGATAGGGGGGCGCTTATTGCACACATGCAAACCAGCTTTAATTATAACTTGAGTTCTAATGGTCAGATTTTCAAGGTTAGGGTTTTTGAATGAAGATTAAATGTGATGCAACACAAGGGCGTGCGCGAAAAGATGTAACCGAGCATTTGCACCCCTTATCAAAATTATTTTTTCAAATTTTTTTTTTTGCTAAGTACCTATGTATGTATGTATGTAATTACACAATCAAAGGCGTATGCAAGGGGTGCTTATTACTGCAAATCGGCTAAATCTACAACTTGAGTTCTAATTAGTTAGACTTCTTAAATGAATAATAAAAATTATTTTTTTTTTTAACTTCTTTTGCTGAGTAATTCACAATCAAGGGCGTACGCAAAGGTGATAGAGGGGTGCTAATTACATGCAAATCGGCTTAATTTACAACTTGAGTTTTAATTGTTGGATTTTCAAAGTAAATGAAGATTAAATGTAATGCAACACAAGGGCGTGCGCAAGGAGGGGTAACTTTCACCCCTTATCTAAATTAATTCACTATTTATTTTGTAAAATTATTACACAGCAAAAGGCGTAGCCAAGCGGGATAGGTGAGGGGAGTTTCTTTTTACATTTATAACTTCAATTCTAATGGCCAAATTTACAAGATTAGAGTTTTTAAATGAATTTAAAATATGTATAAAACAACTCAAGTCGTGAGCTTGAGGGGACAGAAATGAACTTGGTTTTAATAATTGGATTATCATAGCTAAACTATTTATTTGAAGGCAAAATATAAAACTATATCTATGTAGAAAAACGTCAATACAACCTTGCCTCTAAATATGATTTTTTTTTAGAAACAAATCAAACGAATAAACAAAGTTTTATGTCTAGCTTCAAACTCTCAACATCTCCCCGTTAGTTAGCACCGCCTGATGCATGTCTATTTGTAGAAATCTTTCCCAGTCTTAATAATCACCAAGAGTCCAGTCTTAATAATCACAAGAAAAAATTGGTCATTGGCATAGTTTTACACATGGCTGGGTTCACAATAAGTTCCTAGACAATCATCTCGGCTCCGGGAGGTAGGTGCATGCATGTCCTGTGCTCAATACCTTCGTCGTCTGAAGGATGCAAGTGTCTATACCTTTTTCAAACAATCGGGAATGGAAACTTGGAATGGTTTAAAATCCTTAATGTTGAGTTTATTCAGATTACCTGTAAGTAAAAATATCTTTACATATTACAATTTTTAAGAGCATACAACTTCAAAGGATGTGTACTGTGTGCAACGCAGGCTAAATATGCTTTGCAAATACTTCAAGAATTTGCTATCTGGAATCGTAAGTGCCTCCAGTCAAAGATCATCGACGGCATTCTGGTCCTCTTTCTGAGGAGGGAAAACATCATAACCAGATTTCCTTTTCTTCTTTGCCTTTGCGTGGCTGAAATATGTGTCTTTTATGTATTCTATTACACTGAATTTACTCAATTCGATGCGAGTTTGATATTTTGGTATCCAATAACGTAACGCTGTGAAACACGATGCAATGGGCAGGAGTTCATACCAATACCAAAAGTTTCTGTTATCCAGACGAGTCCAGAGGTAAAAACTTTAAAAAGCACGGCGTGTTTGCCTTAGTGTTGACCAGCCAGAATGATAAACACGCAACCGGCTTTCATGTTCTTGTTTACTGAATACACAACGAGCTTCTCAACTACCGCGTTGGTTGGGTAGCTAACCTATGGTTTTCTAAAGTAAACAACTAGTTCACATCCGTTACTGGGACCTCAATCTTGCTCGAGTTGATATTTTTTCCTTTTTAAAAACTGGGCACTTTGTATATATACTTCAGGTGCTATTGAGCACAGCGTTTTAGAGAAATTCATAACTCTATCTCCCAGGTAACTTTCACTGAATATACATAAAATAATATATTTTATATAGTAGTTTATTTGTATATAGCATTTACTTACCTTTTACCTTGGATATGTTAAATAAAAATATTCAATTTTCTAAAATAAAAAAGGCGCCATGGTTTTATTTAACACCGGAACCAGTCAAATCCCCGCCCCGATCCCCCACATGCCACAAAAGGCAATTTTCCATGGCAAAACAACTCCTCCTTATAAATAATTGAGCTTGAAGTAAATGTGAGTTGAAAATCTATAAAACAGAATTTTGCAAGGAAAATACCTACATGCTTGATTTTAGAAAATTTCCATACGATTTTTTTTGTGGTAAGTTTTTAATTTGTTTATTATTCTGTATTTAACAAAAAATTTCTTTTCTGCTGTATCCTATAGCATACCAGATAAGTGAAATTTGTATTATATCTATTTTTTAAAAGAGTTTTTTTGTTTGTTTGTGAGTTTAGTGCATACATACAGCCAAACTGACAAACAAAAAAAGTTACTCTTTTATATAATAGTATAGATTATGTTTTTATATTCTTATAATATATGATTGAAGCAAGTTTTACAGCAAAACTAGTTCTTTAGAGGTTTCGAGTTTTAATTTTGTCAAAAATAATTTTTATTTAGCCAGTTCACGTTTCTAAGATCTCACTGAGATCTCACTGAGCAAGCTCCGTCAGCTCCACTGAGCAGAAGGAGAAACCTGAACAAAATTTCTCCGCTAGAAGTCAAAACCAATTTCCATCTCTTTTTTATTAATTAATCAACTGCGACAAAAAATAATTGTGCAAGCGAATCCAAAAAATATCAGTCTCAGTTTTTTGACAGCAAAAGTGAGGAATCTCACTGAGGAATTACGTTCAGATTTCTGAGATTGCTGAGATCTCTGAGATCTCAAGGAGCTTGAGAAACCTGAACTGGCTGATTGAAACATCTTTTGATTACAATGTCAAAATATGTATGAGTATTTTGATTTAGATGTCAAAGTAAGCTTGAATAATAAAAAATTGTGAAAAACTTAAAACTCGAAAATCCTATTTAATTAGTTTTACCGTAAAACTTTAAAGCTTTGAAGCAAGTCAATAAAATGTAACAGAAAAAAAATTTAAAATTGATGTTTTTAGAATTAAAATTTACAGGCGTCCCGCTCTGAAGAGAAATATTTATGTTCACCTTATATGGGCCCAGGTCGCGTTTGGAAGATTGGAAGTAATTTAAAGTGATTTATTTTTATTGAAAAAGTGCAGGTGAATTAGTCAGCCGCATCTATAATACATCTTTTATAAATTTGAAATATATTCCAACCGGTAATATGATTGCCGATATTTTTACAAAAAAATAAAAAAAGAAAAAACACTCAGAATTATGTCATTACTAGGCTAATCATCTTAAAACAAATATGTATACATACATTACATATATATATTTTTGAATTAATATTTAATTTTGTACTATTGAAATCATTTAATGAAAAAAGATGTAGTTATTGAGGGAAAGATTGTATACACATATACTAATTTTACATTGCGCCAATACATTCATGTACTTACATACATATGTTATATACTGCAAATCAAAACTAAATCAAAACATAAAGAAGACTATAAATATAATGAACTATTATTAGCATTTGTCAGTCGTGCGTCGTCACAACTCCATAAATAAATAACTGTATTAATAAAATACCCAGTGTTTATTTCTAACACTTTTTAATTGCGAGTTTTGGCGATTAGTAGCACTAAAATCAGCACTAATTCCTTCATCAGTAGTTTTTTTTGGAAATTTTTGTGTTTTAAGGTGTGGCGGTCTTAGCTTGCGTCAAGCCTGGGTCCGACATAGGTTTGAGGGGGAAGGGATTTTAGTTCCAGATCGGGATTGCAGTACAAAATTGGAACTTAATTAGTACTAAAATACTGCATCATTAAAATTTCAAATTTCGATTGTTGCGGACCCAGCTTGATGGACCTGGAAAAATGTGAATTTATGCAGAAAAAATTTTTCAAACCGTTGGAGCGGTTTTTTTAAAAAATAATTTTTTTATATATAAAATTTCTTAAAATTTTTTAGAAAAAAAATTTGGTATGCCATTTTTAAGAATAAAATAATATACAACTAACACCATAAATTCAAAAAAATACATCACCCCGTTTTCAAAAAAATGATTTTTCAAGAAAAAAAAATTGATTTTTTTTTTTTAAATCAAAAAAATATTGTTTTAAAAATATATGTATGCAGTAATATTCTAACTTGATAGGACCTCCTAAGTAAGAATTTTGATCAAAATCAGTTAAGGCTCCCCCAAACCAACGCGATTAATCGCCGCGACAATAGAAAACAATAACAACAACGTGTTGTTTTGTTTGACAACCACGTGTTGTTGTTATTGTTTCTATTGTCGCGGCGATTAATCGCGTTGGTTTGGAAGAGCTTTTAGGCGGTTAACGAGAAAATCGGAAACAATAAAAACGGTTCTTATGGCAAGTACTGTTAATAACGGTTTTTGTTAAATTTTCTTTCCATCAAAATGTAGACCATACCATTACCACCACTAGTACACACAGAAATTTAAAAAAATCATTAAGAGCCGTTTTTGAGATAAATAACTTTTTTAAAAACGGTTGTATGGTAAGTACCGTTATTTTTTTGGCTGAAAAAATCTCTAGGGAATAACCAAAAAATCTTATGCAACAAATTTGAAGAAAATCGCTTCAGGGGTTTATTGAGGTACAGACAGACGGAATTGCGGGATCCAATTTCTCGAGTTCGATATTTTGCACACATTCATATCTTGCCCTATGGTACCTATGTATGTCGCAAGTAAAAACGACTCCATGATAGTACTATAGGTTTTATATACAAAGGTCTCATGAGCAAAGCACTTTATCGCTTTTAATCGATCCGCTGCGCTTTTTGGAATAGGTCTACTGTGTTCCCCATATCTAGTGCTTCTTCTTGACTAACGAACTGTCAAAATTAGAAAGAGAAAAAGACAGAGGTAGTCCAATTGGAGTTAAAAAGCTCATTTTTATTTTAAGAAAACAAGCTGTATTTTTCTTAATATTAATAAAAATTAGTAAGAATTTATTTTTTCGTTTTTTTACTTTAATCTTCTTACATCAAAATAAAACATCTTAACTTTCACACACTTCTATACCTACTTTGACTAAAATTAACATAACGTACGATAATTTGCAAACATATAATTTTGAAAAATGTATAAAAAATACAGTTATAAAGACTTAATTTAATTATAAAGTAATAATACTATTTTCTTCAGTTAAAATAATTACGATGAGCGTGATGCTGAACAGTCTCCATGAATGATTTATTGGGACTACAGCTTATAACATAAATATTTATACAGAAACTCTATTAAAGAATTATATCTTAAGTAACGGGAAGCGGGAGTTTTTAAATCTTACTTTGTACTGAAGTGATTTTGTTTAGGCCGAAAAACGATTCTTAGTAGTTATACTGAGTTTAAGCTTGAAAATAAAAAATAATCAAAAACTTCAAAATCGCAAAAACCAGCGGAATCTTTATTTTTGGCGCCTTATAGTTTTGTTTGCTATTTCACATCCGTGAAATAAAACTGAGATTCCTAACAAGTTATCAATGTTTTGCTTCTATCGACTAATACGTTTCTGAACACGATTCCTGGTTTGCATTGGTGCCTTCCCTGATCCCCATCCACTGTTTCTCAAGCTTGACCTCTTAGTAAATGAAATAGAAATCGGTTGTAAATGATGAGAATTAGATGACAATGTGACACTCATTCCAACCGATTTTCGGAGGACGGCAGTTGAAGCGCTACAATCACTCCGATTTCTCGTTATTAGCGATTCCTTCGTAGAATCAGAGCTCTCACACAAAGATCTCAACTTTGACTTTCGTTGATGCTTTTGATTAGAAGAAGATGAAGGTATAGACGTGCCATGCGGTTCTGAACAAATTCCGGGGGTGGGTGTAATCTCTCTTGATCTTAGCGTCAAACATTTTTTACTGATCGCAGATGACGAGTTCTCTACGTTTGTTGTTTTCGCACATTTATTTTGCACAAAAGTCAATTTCCGAAGATTTTTAGTAGGAGTACTCTTTGACTTTAAGTCTTTGGAAAGTGTGTTTCGAGAACGTAGAGTTCGTTTACTGTAATCAACAGTCATACTACGAAGCATTCTCTTTTCGAAGGTTCTGGGATATTGGTGTATAGATAGACGACGTGGTATGCGATGATTCTCGTTTGGCACGTTTGGATAGAGAACCACTTTTGGTGGAGAGGTCTCTATGAGAGGTGTTGATTGAACTGTATTTCCATGAGATATGGCAGGAGTTTGATCGTCTGTTGTTTTTGGTATAGGTTTTATACACGGTTCTGATGGTTCTGGAGGTGCTTCCAAAACACTGGACGATATCTCATGGATTTGAATAGTTTCATCAGTTATTTGGCTATTAATCTCACCCTCAACTAGCTTTTCTATCTCTGCTTCCATAACTTTGCTGGTGCTAACACAAAGTTTGTCAGAACTAAGCTTTCCGAATTTAATATCATCTAGTCTCTCAATACTTAAAGAAGTCGTCCTTATAACATTTTCCGGCAGCGGAGATGGCGGTTGTTCACATTTGGTAACATCTGCATTCGGTTCATAGCATCTTGCATTATCTTCGTAGCAACTCAAGAAGTTTGAATTTGAACTATCACTGCCATTGTAACCCTTTTGGAAGCTACAAGAAATGGAGTTGTTTTGGTGAAAGATATCTCCCACTGGTTCGCACGTTTTTCCGCCGAAAATTTGGAAAGATTGTACACTTGTCAAAGAGTCCATTTGTCTTCTATCATTTCCTCTAAGTTGTTGTTCAACACGAGTCTCTAGTTTTGTCAAAGAATAACCCTCCTCCGCTGACATACATTGCTCTTGGTACAGCTGCTGTTCTATTTGATATTCATTATTTGGATAGTGGTGATGTACTCTATCGTGTCCAGCTAACCCGGTATGATGTAAACTGTGATAGCTATGGTATTCACATTGATTGCTTTCATTGCTATCGTCACTATACCTACTCGTGCAACTGCTACCGTTCGAGTGGCTGTTGTCTTCTCGCTCGAATCTCGTCGTCAACAAAGAGTTATAAGACTCGGCAAAGCTGTTAATGTAGTTGTTGCTACCTTGATCGTAGTATATATATTCGCTGTTATCACATTGGTAGTTATTGCTATGAGCGATGTCGTCGGCGTCAAAATAACTTTCCTTATTCCCGTTCTGACTTGGCAAATTCTTTTGCAAACGCTGACGCTTGGTATAGGATGTAGTGATGGTTTCATAATTTGGTAATTGATGCGTTTGATCAAGTCTGTCTTCAAGATTGCAATCCGATTTTATATATAATTTCTGAGCACACATTTGTGAATGACCATCAGTTGTGTTTATTTCTTCATTCAAATGCATATATTCCGAACCATGTGAACTTCCAAAACTATTCACCGAGTTTGTTTTTGGTGATGAAGATTCAAGTGGGTAAAGGATCACAGTAACAACTGAGGTGTTATCAGCACGCATATTTTTCGAACTCCATGTCATAAGAGCACGTTCTACCAGACCTTTACTAGGGTTGCACCAAGTGTTTTTGTCACTGCGCACTTTACTAATGCTTTCGTTTATTACTTCTTTTTCACGGACAGTGTCAACCGCTTCTTCAGGAGTTATAACATTCCATAAACCATCCGTACCAAAAATTAAACACCTGTTTAATGAACAATTCTATAGGAATTCGTTTTATAAAACCTTAAAGCTTACCTAAAGGTCTCCGGGTTAATTTTGATAACTTTAACATCGGGACAAGGACTAACTATAAACTCATTAAGTGCTGAGTTATAGCTCCAAAGGTCACCAAGACTTCTAGCTACGGCTAAGAAAGGAATCTCATCAATTGGCGTACTGCGTCGGACTGGACCTTTATGGCCTTAAATGTAATAAAAAAAAATACACATAAAATAGCAAAAATGTGATTTACGAATTATATTTATTTACCACTTCGGGGACGATTCCATACTACTCGTGGAACTCCACTTTTAGCAATAACTTTTCCACCAGAATTCATAATTCTTGCCTTTTCAACGGAACTTTCTGGTTTATGGTCTTCTGTTAACTGTTTGGCGCGCCAATAGCTTTCATTTGAATTTTGGTAGCCAAGTACAATTCCAGAATCTCCAACATGACCTATATATATTTTTTCATGGCGAATAAATGCAACTGTTGCAGTTGTTCCAGCTGTACTTGGCAAACCGGTTGTTGTTTTTGGCCATTTTTCTGCAAACAAAATAGATATAAATAAGCTTACATTATTCAGTTATTTGTGGCATGAAAATTCACAGTAAAGGCAATTTTGTTTTTAATTTTGTATAGACAGTCTTTTTTAGTAGTAGCCCGTGGTGTACGGGAGAAGTGCGAGACTTGATCCGTTTTGCAGTTTTTGTATTATAACTTTTTATTTACGTTTTCTATAAGACCCTTTCGTATGTTAAAACAAAGACACATTTACTAGCTTCCTTTTTTGCATAGAAAACACCACTTAGCTGTAAATAGTTAGGGCGCTGTTTTAACAAAAAGTAAAGCCTTGTGCGAATTGATTTAAAATCGCGTTCAATTTTATCTGAAGATTAATTATAAATGTACGTAGAAATGTAAAAATTTAATCTCGGATAAAATTTAATAGAAATTTTAAACAAATTCGCACACGGCCTAAAAAAGAATCAAGTCTCCTCAAACTATGGGAGACTTGTTCCCCCTACGACAGACTTGATCCATAGGTCTTCCCAAGTAAAAACATCGTTAATTTTGAATGAGTACATAATTTATTAATTGAACGAAAAATAAAAAAATACTTAATTCATTCGACACAAAAGAAAAATCAATTCTAATAAAAACTTAAAAATTAAGAAACATAAAAGCAGGATATCGATTTTTATCATTTTCGAAGAACCATTTGATTGTGAATAAACGCATTGCCCCAACTTGGTCTACATTCCAATGAAGTATATTTCACAATTAAGTTATACTGGCGAGATTTGATCCCCTAGGGGAGACTTGGTCCCGGGAAAGTCTCCCTTGATCGAGGGGGCCAAGTCTTCCAGTTTGGCTAAATTGTGGAAAAAAATGAAAACAATTTATTTTTGTCGCATTTTTAAAATTCAGTTGCAAAAAAATCTTCATAAAAGAATTTTACCGAATATTGCAGCCATATAACATTTAAATTAAATAAAAACTATTTTTTACTTTTAAAACACCTTAATGACTTTGCCAATTTGTTCAATGTATTTTATTTATTTAAAAGAGAAGAAAACTATATTAAAATCTATTCGGATGCATTTCGATTAGCATATCAATGTTTTTTTTTTTTAAGTAACATACATACCAGTCAGAAAAATCCTCGATTGGGGCCAGTTTTTCTTTCGGATAGTTTAATGTAGTAGCCCGTGGCGTAATGGTTATAGCGTTGGACTGTCATGCCAGAGGTCTGGGGTTCAATACCAGCCGCGTCCACCTTAAGTTTTTTTTTTCGGAGCTACTACCTCTTGCGAGGAAGTGACAAATCCTCCAAGAGTATATCTTGTCATAGATAAGTGCCACTCACCTTAGCCGTTCGGATTCGGCAATAAACTGTAGACACGCACACAGAAATGGTTGAGAGTTGTAAGTCGCTAGGCCCTGGTTCTTCATAAGCCGTTTGTGCCACCAAATTTATTTATTTATTTAGTTCAATGCTTTATCATACGATTTGAAATTTTACTTTGAAAAAAAAATAATAATAATAACGCGTGCAACTATAGAAGCAACCGTTTTTGGCAACAGTTTGCATTATATATTTTTTCTTTGGTCCTTACATTTCAAGTGCTTTTTATATTGAGTCAAACAAGCTTTCGTTCTTAAATATCGGTACACAATTGTTGAAGTTATGAATTTTTCAAGATCACCTTGATCATAGAATTTAGTACGAGGTACATACTTTGGGAAATAATTCCAAGACGCATTTTTCCCTTGATATTTTAAAGAGTATCAGTTCATAAGCCGAAAACCACATTTTTTTTTCACAATTGCAGCTGGTGTTGTTTGGCAGCCATTTTGGTTTTAAGGATTATTTTCATTTTCACAAGGAACTGGCGTATTTCTGATCCCAGAAAAAAATTTGTACAACAAACCTGTAGCAAATTTAATTTCCTACAAAATATATATTCACCTGCAGTGAATTTTGTTGTCAAAAGTAGCACTTGACTTTTTACATTCGTCATTTTTTTTCCAACAAAACGCACTGTAGGTTTTAAACAAAAGCAGTTATCGGAAAGAGTTACTTTAAATATTTTGTAGGAAATTAAATTTGCTACAACAAACTTGTACAAATTTTTTTTCTGGGATCAAAAATACGCCAGTTTCTTGCGAAAATGAAAATCATCTTTAAAAACAAAATGGCGGCCAAACAACACCAGTGGCCTATTTCACCAAATTACAATTTCAATCACAAATTTGTACTTGTAAACAACAATTAAAAATTTAAAAACTGAATTTCTGTTTCACAAACAACAAACAAAATTTCAACAAATTTGTAGTTGTAATTTACAAATACAAAACAAATCCGTTTCACCGCTTATTTGCAAAACTTTGTAAACAACAATTCTATTCCACAATTTTTTTGAGAATGTGTTGTGTAAAAACATAATTATGTACCTAATAATGAATAAACAAAACTAAATTTTTGCTGCAAGTTCATTTTTGGATAAAAATGTTTTCTTTTTTTTTAATTTTGGAAAGTTATTTTCCTACAGAAAAAATTAAAAAGTATAAAAATGTTAGGAACTGCTGCCTCGGAGTCAATGAAAAGATTTTACTTTAGCCGGTACATGGGCTGTAAGCTATAATTTTCATTAAAAGCGAAAGAATCTTCACCTATTTTTTTTCAAAATGGTCCTTTATATCACTGTCGGTGGTAGAAGGCCTTTGCCGTTAATACATAATTAAAAATTGAAAAAGTACAATTTGTAAATAAAATTACATACGAAATTTCTCCTGTAAGAATTTTTCAACTGTTTTACAAATTTGTAAAATTAATTTATTTGGAGAAACAGAAACTTACAAAATTTTATGAATTTTCACAAATTTGTACTTGAAAAAATTACTCTTGGTGAAACGAAAATAAATAAATTCCCACAAATTTCCCTTTGTAAATTACAACTACAATTTTGTAATACAAAGATTTTGTGAAACAGAATAAATCGATTTTATAACAAATATTGTAAGAAATCACTTGTAAATTACAATTTGTAAGTTGGTAAAATAGGCCAATGATATCAGCTTTGCTGTAAGTGCAGTCAGTCGATACAACCAAAACCTTGGTAAAACGGCAGTCAAACGTATTTTCCGCTATTTAAAAGGAACAGCCGATACGAAACTAGTTTACACTGCTGCGGAAGGTCACGTTTCAGGTTTTTGTGACGCTGATTGGGCTAGTGATATCGATGAGAGACGATCTGTTACCGGATACACTTTCTTGCTCCATAATGGTGCAATCTCATGGAATTCTAAAAAACAGCCAACTGTTGCCATCTCAACGACGGAAGCAGAATATATGGCACTTACTGCCGCGACTCATGAAGCAACCTGTGTAATAGGCTTACAGAAGGAGCTTATCCCAAATTCACCAGATTCAACAACTATACGATGCGATAATAAAAGTGCTTTAAGTTTGGCTCTTACCAGCACATATCATGGAAGAACCAAACACATTGACTTCAAGCATCACTTTATACGAGAAAAAATTGACGAAGGCAAAATAATTTTGAAATACGTCAGTACTGAAGAGATGACAGCTGATTTACTGACTAAAGCCCTTCCTGGCCCAAAGCATATTACATGTTCTTCTGCTCTTGGGCTCAGCTTTGGTGAAATCTAATTCAGTGAGGGTGTTAAAATACACTTGTTGTATTATATACCTTAAAATTAGATTTTTTACAACAACAAAAAAGCCGGCAACAACAGCAGTGACATCGGATGATACCACCGCTGATGCATCAATGCCGACAACGGCCCCGCCAACAGCGACAAGGCTGTTTTACAATGCGACGAGAAAACGAGACGTCAGCGTGAAGAGATCTCTTCGCAGTTTCTCTCTCTTAAAAAAGAATTTTAAACAGTGAAATAATACATAATCAAGCATTTCTCGTCGTCTCGTTACGTCATAAAGTTCGAAAAATTGAAAAAATGACGCAACCTGACGACGAGAAATACTTTATTATGTATTATTTCGTTGTTTGAAACTCGTTTTAAAGAGAGAACAACTGTGAAGAGATCTCGTCACGCTGACGTCTCGTTTTCTCGTCGCATTGTGAAACAGCCTACAGTCAAAGTTGCACAGGCAACGGCACCATCAGCCGATATACCTAAAAAGAGGAGAAAGAGGATCATCGCAACCCCGAACCTGGTCAAGCGCCGCTCCATTAATACTGCAGCCAAGCTGCCAGCTGGGGTAAAGGAGACGGTGCGTACAATCAAAACAACAGCAGCAACCAAAAATCAACAACAAATGGACACCTCGCCAACCGATGACGAGGAGATACAATACATGTCCGAAGGGGGAGAGGGGCTATATACCACGGGTGACAGTACGCAATACGTCGACCTCACATCACCAGAGGCGTCGTCAGAAGACGAACCCGAACACCCAAAAGTCAACGATGAGCAATGCATCAGGGAGAAAATTGGTGCGATTGAGGGGGAGATGGAACGCCTCAAAAGCCAATTGGCGCCACTAGTGCTAGCCCTCAAAGCCAAACAGGAAGCTCGTCGAGCAAAAGAAAAACAAGATCGCGAGCATAGAATGTCACTACAGGCGCCACAAAAAGTAGGTCACCCAGAAAATTTAAATAATGAGCTGCCAAAAACATCCAAGCAGCCTCAGCAAAACCTGCAACCAAAGCAGCAACCAAAGCAACCACGGCAGCAGTTGCAAAAACAACAGTCACAGCAGCAAGAAAGCCAACAAAAACAAATTCCGCAACAGCAGAAACAATAACAACAGAATCAACAGCAGCAGAATGAGCAGCAGCAGAGCGAACATCAGAAGAAGCAGAAAAAGCAGCAACAGAGTCAACAGCAGCAGCCACAGCCGCCCAAAAACAAAAAAGAGAAGGTGCCACCCATCAATACTTTTAAAATGGAGCTTCAAGACACCATAGATCTATGTAAGTCGGCCATAGGCCATAATTTTACAATAAAGAGATTAAATAAAGACAGGCATGCTGTCCACTGCAATACAGTGGAACAGCATAAAATTATTAAAGAGCTATTGAAAAAATCCACAACTGAGTTCTTCAGCTTTACTCCTAAAGCTGATAAATTTCAAACGGTCCTTCTGAAGGGCATAGATTCCTGCACGGAACCAGAGGTGCTCTTAAATGAGCTCCGCCAAAAAGCGAGCAACGATCTCGAGTTTATCGGGGTCAAGCCGTTCGCTACAGTCAGAGCTAGACGGGAGAAGCGGAATCTTCCATTCTTTCTGGTTCAGCTTTCGCCCAATAGCAAACTGGATAGTTTGAGGAGTATCTCCAACCTTAACTACCAGGTTGTAACATGGGATAAATTAAAGAGACGCAGTGACATGCTTCAATGCATGCGCTGCCAAAGGTTCGGCCATGCCGCAGCAAACTGCGAAATGCAGTCGCGCTGCGTCAAGTGTGGAGAGAACCACAACATAGGGGAGTGTAAACTCGGGCAGGAAAGGGTCGAAGGAAAGGGTCGTCTGCCGAGGCGACGGACACCCCGCAAACTATCGGGGATGTCCGGCGTTTCAGCAAATCAAGCAAAATAAAGCGGCTAGGCAAACAGTAGTAGAGAAACGCCCATCAATGCGTCCTCCTACAACAACGCCCGTTAACCCTCAAATTTCTTACGCCCAAATGGCGTCAGGAAGGGGGAACACGGTACAGTCTGCGCCAAAGGTAGCCCCACAGGCCCTCGTGCCTAAGGCTCCGGACGCACAGGCCGAAATTATAAGTATGTTGCTGGCCATTCAGGGCCAGTTATCAGGTCTTCAAAACCAGATCAGGGAGCAGGCAACAAGGGTGGACTATCTCTACTCTGTTTTGCCTAGCTTTACGCAACTTAGAGGTTAAGGGCGCGCTGCTGGAGAGGCCCTTTAAGATCCTTGCTGTGAATGTAAATTCACTGATTAGGACCGAACGTAGAGCTAATCTTTTCCAATTGTTGAAAGACCAAAGTCCAGATGTGCTTTTGGCTAGCGAAACTAAGCTAAACCAGAAACATAAATTGACTAACAACAATTACAATATCGTTAGAAGAGATCGGCCCAACTCCAAACAAGGGGGTGGTGTCGCAATCTTCATACGAAAAGGCATCGATCATAAAGTTATATTTAATAGTGATGCGCGAAGATTTCGGTTGCTAGAAGCTTGCGTCATATGCATTCCTCTCCAACATGGAAAGCGGATGTATGTGATTGCGGCTTACGCACCGGATTCACCTCAGCCAACTGACTTTATAACAGAGCTTGAAAAACTTTTCGAGTGCTTAAGACTGAACTCGGTAGAGAACTTTTATCTCATGGCCGGTGATTTGAATGCCAAACATTCAGATTGAGGAAATCAAATACAGAATCCCAGAGGTAGCCATCTATTTAATTGGATGGGTCAATATAGCGTTGAATATGGCATTGACCTGCTGGCTACAGATAGGCCATCGTTTCCAAGAAGCGGTGCCTATTTGGATCTATTGCTAATAGACTCAAGACTGACAGTTACGAACGCTGTGGGTCAACAATCAAGAAACTGTTTGCGGACGACAGTGATCACTGCGGACTCGCCGCCGTAATACAGCTTCCGAACGAGCTTGTCGAATTGGAGGAGTATGTACCGGTTCATACTTACAATTACAGTAAGATGCGCTGGCCACGCTTCTCCAATGCCTTGTCGAGCGAGATCCGTTCGAATAATTTATCCACACCAAATGACAGGAATCTCACAAACGCTGAAATTGACGAATACTTAGAACAAATAGACGAAACAATCAAACGAACAATGAACAGAACAATACCGAAATACAAAGAACGAAACGCTAACGACATGTACCGTAACGCGACCATTGACGCACTACACAGACAAAAAAGTGGACTGTTGACAAGACTTAAGCTCTTATACCGACGGTTTACTGATTCACGAGATCTGGAGATTAGGACACTGAAGTCGTCAATCAAAAATATCAACCAATTGATCAAGGAGAACTATCGGTTGTCCATTAATTTGTATTGGGATAAGAAAATTCGGGCCGTTAATTCCAGCGACCCGAGTATGTTTCCACAAATTAATAAGATCTTTAGGAGGAATGATCAAAACGATCTACCGTGTCTTAAGCTTCAGAGGACGACAGAGAACAGAAACGTACTTCTGACAGCAGGCATAGACCCAGAGGACGCCGTCTTGAACGATGACCTCTTTATTATCGAAGATCCTCAGGAGAAAGTGGAGGCTGTGGGGGCTGCTTTCCAGCAAGTGTACAAAGTGAATGCTAGCATTCGCCCGAACCACGACCTGAAAAACAGAGCCCTGCTTCACCACTTCTACCTTCGAAACGAAATTACGCAATGGCGATCGGAGAACCTCGGTTTCACTGGGTTCAATGAAGAACACTTGGCAAATGCCATCATCGCTGAGCAGAATGGGTTAAATTCCCTGTTAATTTCGAAGGTGGAGCTCCAGCTCATCTTCGATTCACTAAAGAAAAAGAAGTCATCAGGAGTCGATGGTATATCCAACGTTGTACTTCGACATCTTTCTCAGGAGGCAGTTGATATTTTCACCACACTGTTTAACAACGCTCTGAATAATGCATATTATCCAGGGCGATGGAAGAAAGCTGTGGTGCATCCTCTCCCGAAAAAGGGAAAGGACAACTCCAATCCGGCGAATCTCCGGTCGATAAGTCTTCTTCCGAGTATCAGCAAGGTATTCGAGAAAGTTATCAATAGAACTCTGTTCAAGTGGGCAGAGGACAACAATATCATACCGGATAATCAGTTCGGATTTAAGGCGAGAAATGACACCATTCATGCCGCGTCTAAACTCGTTTCTTACATCCAGTGGTACAAATCCAAAAAGCAGTGTACGGGTGCCTGTCTGGTTGATTTGGAGAAGGCTTTCGACACCGTATGGCTAGAAGGTCTTTATCTAAAGCTGACCAGACTTGGCATAAGTAAACCGCTATTATATAATGCTTTATGACATGCTCAATGGTAGAAAGTTTGTTGTCAAAAGTGGCAATGTAACTTCTACCAAAATCTTCGAAGTTAAAAATGGTCTTCAGCAGGGAGCGGTCAACTCGCCGATTCTCTTCAGTATTTACACCAGCTATCTGATAGGTAGTCTAACTCATGCAATTGGAAAAGATAACAACAGCTCTCTTGTATATTTGGCTGCATTGGGGGATTTGATTTCGGATTCCTCACAAAGCCACGCCATCGCTCCTTTTATGTCGAATAAAGTTTCGATTGACTCATCATTTTGTATTTCTGCGATTTCTTCCCTGATACTTTATTATTTTTTATTCAAATTAGAAAATTTTTCTTTTTAATGAGCCAACAATTTTTTTAAATGATCGACAGTTACATCTATAGCGTCACTTTACATTTTTGGAGCCAAGAAAACCTTACAAAATTTTTGTTGTAAATAACATGTCTGACAAACTCAATAAAGGTAACGAAACCAAATATCCTCTTCTTCACGCCTCAAGATGAACGAATACTGGCGAATTTTTCTCTTGCTTGAACAACCACTCATCAGAAATATATCTGTAAAGGTGGAAACACAAGAAGCATAGATTTTTGGGAGAGATGTGTTATCGTGATGGAGCATAATTTCATATTCCCCTCCTGTGGGGCGTGGGCCCCACGTTGGGAAACACTGATCTAGACAGTCGAGGGCTGATACAGGATAGATTGGCAGTTCCGCTAATCTACCACGTCGGCCGTAGAACTGTAGACAGGCGACTCCTTTACAACCGAGACGTTCTCGCACAAGGCGGCGCTGAGCGCCTTCGGTTCAGTAGGACTGTGTCCGATCGGGACCGAAAGAGATAGGGTAAGGCAGGAGAACCAGTTTTGGTGGCTTAAAAATGAAAGTTCTTCTACTGATATATAAAAGTTGGCACATCTTCTATGTCTTACCGACTTACATAGATTTAGGTTAATTAGTGTAAGCAGGGACAGTCAGGGTGGCACAAAAAAAAAAAAAAAAAAAAAAAAAATAATAATAATAATAATAATAATAATAATTAAAAAAAAAAATATATAAAACCGAAAAATGCTTGCTGCTAGTTTTAAGTAGTTCTAAGTAGGTTTAATTAGCTTTAAGTAGTTTTAAGTAGTCTTAATTACCTTTAGTTTAGTTTTATTTAGTTGTAAGTTTTATATAAAATAAAAAAAAAAAAAAACAACGATATGAAACCGAGTTTTTTGGAAAATTCTTCTCGGTGAAAAATAAAACCGATACGGAATTTAGTCTTAATTTAGTTTTTAGGCCGAAAGACATCAGCATTAAGTTATTGTTTAGCTTAGAGTGCCCGCATGGGGCCAGTAAGTTAGTTGTAAGTTATTGATAAGTAGGCTAGTTTTTATGAATTTTTGTTTAGCTTTAAGATAGTTATAAGATTAATGAAAAATAAAAATGAATTTAAAAAAAAAAATTACAAAAAAAAAAACCCACCTATCCCGCACTCCAGGGGTCCGAGGTTCGAATCCGGCCACCGTTTACAAATTTTTATTAATTTTTTTTTATTTATAATTTTTCTTTTTTGTCAACAACATTAGCCCTATGCTTACTTAAATTGTTTTATTTTTTATTAAATAACTTAATTCCTAAAGAGTAAAGTTAAACTCGCTACAGGTAGCATACAAACGTATGTATGTTTATACATTTTTATGCAAAGCTACTTGTGTGAGTTATAAACACTCAACTGTACCTCAAGCAGGAAATAAGAGGAAATAATAAAAGAAATAAGATCGCTAATGATCTACAAACATCCTAATAAAGATTAGCACAGGAAACAAGATAAAATACATAACAGATATTTTATGACCAACCAAATAACAAAATAAGATAAAGATACAATTAACCAACACTACCATAAACCCTGAGGACAAGAAAACCAACTCATCAGGATAACGATATAAATAGATTCAACACGGAGGAGTTTGCGAGTAGTTGCAGAGTAGTATGTAAAAACTATTGAAATATTTTATTTGTTGAAAAGAAAATAAAGTTAACATTTAAAAATATATTTTTTTGAAGTAACCTTTTTTTATTTCCGACGGATAAATATAATTGGGGGCTCAACCGGAATAGCTCATTACTAACGTAAAAAGTGAAAGTGAATAAAATAGCCAAATCTACATAAGCACTTGTAGATACAATTAAGGCTTAAAAACTTTCAAAGTGAAATTGAAGCTATCAGCCAAATTTGTTTATAAATAGGAGAAAAACAAAGTATCCTGAAAGTTTAATCAATCGTGAACTGAAAGGAAGAAACCAGCAAAGTGATTCCCGTTCGCTCTATAAAGCCAGTATCCAGCAACAGATTGGAGAACAGCATTCTAAGAAGCAGAGAAAATTATTGGAAAATTATCATAAGAAATTATTTTTAAGAAGTGAAACGAAAATTGTTAAAATGACTACAACAACTATAGATATAAAACAAATAATTGAATTAGCTATTGAACAGGCTACTGCTCAGTAGCAGAATCAGATAGATGAATTGACAAAAAAATTAGAAAATCTAACAGTTCCAAATAATGTAACAGACTATAAAAAACAAACGATAGATCCACAAATACTAGACAATGAAAGTCTTGATATTATTAAAAGTCTACCAATTTTCGAAGGTAGCAATGAAGGATATGTGAGTTGGCGAGAAGCTTGTCAAAATAGTATGAGTCTTTATACTCCTGGTAGTAGACGATATTTTGCTGCTTTAAGCATAATGAGAAATAAAATAGTTGGTCATGCGAATTCAGTTCTTACCAGTCATGGTACGGTACTTAACCTTGAAGCCATTTTAAGTAGATTAGACTTCGCCTACGCGGATAAAAGACCAATACATGTTTTAAATCATGAATTAAGTATGATAACACAGGGCAGAAAAACATTAATAGAATTCTATAATAAAGTTACGGAAAAATTGACATTAATAATAAATAAAGTTATAATAACATATGGTACTTATGGTGAAACCACTGAGAAATTCAATGAACCATATAGGAAAAATGCATTAATAGCATTTATAAATGGTCTTCATCAGCCAATGTCTGATACGGTATTTAGTATGAAACCTGAAGATTTGCCCAATGCACTAGCCCAGGCTCAAGAGTTAGAAAGCAACAAAACAAGAAGTAAATTTCTGAATCAATACAATCAAAGAAATAATATTAGAAACGAAACATACGGTAATACATTAAGATACCAACAAAAACCCCAAAATAGTTATCAACAAACAAATAGGGCTAGCCACCAGAGTCCAGATCCAATGGAATTAGGATCTTCAGCTTATAGAAAAGTAACTCCACAGGAAATGCAAAGGTTTAGACAGGTACATAATAATCAGAATAATCCATTTAGGAATACTTACAATCAATTTAATCAAAATAGGAATTTTAATAGAAATTTCAGTCAGAATAATAATCAAAATGATAATATTAAAAGAGAAAGAGAACAAAGTGTTCAATTAAGCTCCCAACCACCAAACAAAGTAAGGATAAACAACATTCAAGAGAATCATTTTTTAGACGGAACATGGGATTAACCCACATATACAGAAGAATAAATAGCAAATGGTTAAAAATATTAATAGATACTGGAGCAACATCTTGTTACACGTCTCCAAAAATATTTAGTGATAAGAAAACATTGGAAATTAATAAAAGAGTAAAAACCGTAAATGGGTTTACAATTATTAAATATTATTATGAAATATATATTATTGATAGAGTGGTTCGATTTTACGAAATTGAGAACCTAGAAGCAGATTGCTTGATAGGTTACAATCTTTTGCGAAGTGCAAATATAAATTTAAATTTAGAAAGAAATTTATTGATATACAATAATAAAGCAGAAAGGATGTTCATGGATGGCGAACCATTGCCATGGGAGAGTAATATAACACAAACAGAAAATGAAATTAAAGTTACCTTAGAGTCATCAAGTACGACTGACTCACGTTCTATTTACAGTCTCGAGCCACGCCTTAATAACCAAGTAATCGAAAAAGTACAATCAGATCAAAACGTTGATATTCTGAATAAACAAGTTCGTTCCGTTATCGAAAAAATACATTCAAAAATAAATATTACATTGCCATTCCGTACAGATGTGGTGGCAGAAATAAAAACTAATATAGAATCACCAATATGGACAAAACAGTATCCATATCCATTAAGTGCTTCAGAATTTATAAACAAGGAAATAAGTAAAATGCTAAAAGATAATATAATTAGGCCAAGTAAAAGTCCATATTCAAGTCCAGTGTGGGTAGTACCAAAAAAGGGTTCAACGAAGATGGAACACCTAAGAGCAGGTTAGTCATCGACTTTGAGAAACTCAATGAACACACTATAAGTGACAAATATCCAATCCCAGACACAAATGTTATTTTAAGCAATTTGGGAAAATCTAAATACTTTTCAACGATAGATTTAGAAAGTGGATTTCATCAGATATTAATGAAAGAATCTGATATTCAAAAGACATCATTTTCCGTGAATAATGGTAAATACGAATATATACGCTTGCCTTTTGGTCTAAAGAACGCACCTTCTATATTCCAAAGAGCTATGGATGATATTCTTAAGCCATACATCGGAAAATTCTGTCATGTATACATTGACGACATTATAGTTTTTTCAAAAAATATCGAAGAACATACTCAACACCTGAATGAAATAATAAAAATATTGAAAGAAGCAAATATGAAAATATCATTAGAAAAATCTAAATTCTATCAAACAGAGGTGGAATTTTTGGGATATGTTATCAGTGAGAATATAATTACTACCGATCCCAAGAAAATTACCACAATTAAAGAATATCCAGAACCAGACACTCTTAGACAATTAAGAAGCTTCTTAGGAATGACAGGGTACTATCGTAAATTTATACAAAACTATGCTCAGATAACTAAACCCTTAACAATTCATTTAAATGGTGAAAATGGGAAGATATCAAAGAACCAGAGTAAGAAATGTAATATAAACATTGGAAATGAGGGTAGAAAAGCATTTAATAAACTAAAAGAATATTTAGTCGAAAATGTAAGGTTGACACAACCAGATTTTAAGAAAAAATTTATATTAACTACTGATGCCAGTAATGATGCAATCGGAGGGGTATTGTCACAAGACGACTAACCAATTATATTCATTTCGAAAACGCTGAATAAAACAGAGAAAAATTATGCAACAAACGAAAAAGAACTTTTCGCTATAGTATATGCCTTAAAGAATTTAAGGAATTATTTGTACGGAGTTGCAGACCTAGAAATACATAATGATCATCAACCACTTACGTACTCAGTATCAAAAAGAAACCCAAATATAAAAATGAAGCGCTGGCATGCTATAATTGAAGAATATGCACCGAAAATTATATACAAACCAGGTAAAGATAACGTTGTCGCGGATGCACTAAGCCGACAAAACCTAAATATAATAACAAATTCAAGTCAAACTATTCATTCCGCTGAAAGCAGTGATAACATACAAATAGAGACGACATTCTTGCCTGTTAATTGTTTTAAGCAACAGATAATATTAAATAAAGGCAATATAAGTTCAGAAAATATTGAGACATGTTTTAATAAACTGAAGAGGTATACAATAACATATACAAACACTGATCAGGTCATCACTCTATTTAAAAAATATATAGTTCCAGGTACAGTATGTATCTATGCTTCAGATGAAGATCTATACGAAGTTAAAAGTAAACTTCTCGAAACATTCAGTAATAAATTTTTACGATCTAAAATATATGCACAGGATATACCTAACAAAGAAGACCAGTTGAACATAATCACTGATACACACAAAAGAGCACACAGAGGAACTCTTGAAAATTATAATCAAATAAAGACAATATACTACTGGCCAAACATGAAGAAGCAAATTTCTTCATATACAAATACCTGTGTTGTTTGCAACGAAAACAAATACGATCGGAAACCAATAAAATTTCCTATAGGTACTAAACCCATACCAGAAAAAGAAGGTGAACAGCTACATATAGATATTTTTTATGCAAGCAAAGAAATATACCTTACAGTCGTAGATAGTTATTCAAAGTTCTTAGTCGTACATCCTCTTGAATCTAAAGTTGGTATCGAACTCGAATTACTAAAAATTTTAAATATATTTCCTTATGCGAAAAACGTTATATGCGATAACGAATCCGTTTTCAAATCCGTGTTTTTTAAAAATATTTTAGAAAGAAAGAAAATTGAAATATATTATGTACCAGTGAGTCATTCTACGACAAACGGACAAGTAGAACGTACTCATAGTAAACTAATCGAAATAACACGCTGTATTAAAGCAGAATATAACATAATAGATGATAAGCAGGCAGTGCTAGAAGCAGCACATAAATATAACGAAACGGTTCACTCTGTAACAGGCCTAAAACCCCAGGAAGTGTTATTCAACAAGGTAAAACACAATCTTAGGGAGATTTTGAAAGAAAAACAATTAAAAATGTTAAAGACACATAATGAAAATCGTGAAAGTAGAGAGTTTAAGAAAAATGAAATAGTTTATGTGAAAAACCACGGCACTGAAAGAAATAAATTAAAAAAGAGGTTTAATCGTACCAAAGTAATAGATGATAAAAAAGATCAAATATTAACTAACAAAGGTAAAATACATAAAGATAATATTAAATAGTAGATTTTTATTCTTTGCAGGAAATGGACCTCATAAAACATATTATTATTTTTATTACAATAAGAAATATTATTTTAATAAGATCAGATGTAATAGATTATTCTAGGAGTGAATATTTACTTATAGAAAATGGTAATACAGCAGTTCATAAAGAATATGGAACGTTATTCCACATGACAAACATTACTTATATTAATGAAATCATAGCGGAATTAGAAAAAGAATCAAACGTAGAAAACTTAAAGTATGATTTTACCACCTTAAATTTAGACGAAAACGCAGAAATAATGTCAGAAATAACCTTAATGAGGACACTAATAGATGAAGTTAGAATTACCAGGTTCAAAAGAGCAATCAATACTATAGGAACAATACTTAGTTGGATATCAGGAGTACCTGACCATGATGATCATTTACTAGTAGAAAACAAATTAAATGAATTAATTTATAATAATAATAAACAAGCAACTACCAATTCACAGATCTTTCAAGCTATCCAAGAAATTACTAAAGTTTTAAATACTGAAAAAAATACATTAAAATCAAGAAGATTACAAGAAAGAAACAAATTAATAATACTAGAGTTACAAAACCTTATTCAAACTATTGCTTTAAGCAAAGCTAAAGTTTTAAACCCAATCATATTAAATAAAAAAGATATTCAAAAAATAACAAATAATGAACATGGAAGTATGTCAATATCCGATCTTTTAGATGTTAGTGATTTGAAGATTGTTCAAACTAAAGATGTCATAATAATATTAATAAAGTACCCAATCATTTATAAAAATTGTAAAATATTTGAAACAAGAGCAATCGAACAAAATAAAAAAAAATAATAATTGATAAGAATATAGCAAAATGCAATGAATCATTTTACAATATTAAGGATTGTAAACAAGAAATAAATTTATATTTTTGCAAAATAAATTATGAAAAATCATGTCTTTCAGATTTATTAAATAAAATTCCTACCAAATGCAATAAAACAAATTAAATTCAAAAAGAATTTGAAATAATAAAAGATGGAGCAATTTTATTAAAAAATAACCACACCATAAATAATGATAAAATTAATGGTATTTATTTAGTAGTAGCCCGTGGCGTAGTGGTTAGTGCGTTGGACTGTCATGCCAAAGGTCTGGAGTTCAATACCAGCCGCAACCTTAAGTTTTTTTCGGAGCTACTACCTCTTACGAGGAAGTGACAAATCCTCCAAGAGTATCTCTTGTCATAGAAAAGTGCCGCTCACCTTAGCCGTTCGGATTCGGCAATAAACTGTAGGTCCCCTCCATTCCTGCAGACACGCACACAGAAATGGTTGAGAGTTGTAAGTCACTAGGCCCTGGTTCTTCATGAGCCGTTTGTGCCATCAAATTTATTTTTTTTTTTTTTTATTTAATAACATTTAACGAAACTGTTAATATAGATAATAAAAACTATACAAACCCTACTCAAAAAATACTTAGCTATATAAAAACACATGCCATAAATGACTATGTTGTTGAGTCATACATAATAGACCCAAATACTGAGCTAAAATTTAAGTTTGAGAATATTGACACATTAAGTTACTTAAATATAACAAAATCCAAGTCAGTTATTGGAATAAGTACTATAAGTATAATTATTGTAATTATTATTATATTAACCTTATTTTTTAAGAAAAAAGAAATCAAAATCAACAACAATATACCAATGCAACATACCAACGGCTACACAACAAGAGATGACATTAGAAAAAGGACTTGCCTTGCTTCAGAAACATATTGATGAATCGGGGCGATTCACGGGGGGAGTTATAAACACTCAACTGTACCTCAAGCAGGAAATAAAAGGAAATAATAAAAGAAATAAGATCGCTAATGATCTACAAACATCCTAATAAAGATTACCACAGGAAACAAGATAAAATACATAACAGATATTTTATGACCAACCAAATAACAAAATAAGATAAAGATACAATTAACCAACACTACCATAAACCCTGAGGACAAGAAAACCAACTCATCAGGATAACGATATAAATAGATTCAACACGGAGGAGTTTGCGAGTAGTTGCAGAGTAGAATGTAAGAACTACGTATGTAAAAACTATTGAAATATTTTATTTGTTGAAAAGAAAATAAAGTTAACATTTAAAAATATATTTTTTTGAAGTAACCTTTTTTATTTCCGACGGATAAATATAATTTGTGCACTAGATTGGCACTTTTGTATGGGCAAAGAAAGTGAATCTTTTAAATATTTAACCGAGCATTTTAAGGAAGGAATTTACAGGTACTACATCAGCCTGGATGCTGTGGCCACTTTATCGTCAGCTGGATGTTTATGCACCAAATAAAGGGGTGAGTCACCATTTTTTTTACCTGCTCTTTAAAACTAGCTTGTAAATATAGAAAAGAATTCGAGGGTGGGGACTATTGCGATCAATCGGTCGTTTCGAGTGCAGTGCATTCAAACGCACATAATCTTGCATATCGATTTATAAATATAAATACGCGGTGTACTTACTTGTAGAATAGCCCAATTCATTGTTACACATAAATAACTATACATACATACTTACATTTATTTTTTTTGACATGGATTACATGTTTTTCTCGGACGGTTGGGTGTGATGTAGCGAAATGAGGACCGTCACGAAAACATGTACCGCTCGCGCCCTACTGCTAAGTGACTGTTTGCACTGCAGACATCCTAAATATACCAATAGATAGATAAAGATTGCGCAAAGATTATAGCTATCGCCTCATAGTTTCATGTGATGAGTCATCGCGTTTGGGGTAAATTGCAGCAAAATTAGGGAGTACTCAAATTAATTTGACTCAATTTCTTCGAATATATAAGTGCCACTGACGTCATTGATATCTCATTCGAAAGGGTTTGAAAAAGGGGAACCCTACGCGTATTTCCCATATCGGTAATTCACGTTATAGCACATAAGACATGTAATCCATGTTCGGTAGGTGCCACAAAGGGCAATCTACCAAGGGTATTTTTATTGTTTTGTTAATTATTTTTGGTTGTTAATTGACAGTGGGCCAAATTTAATTTTTTTTGTTGATACAATTCTTTAAATTTGTGTTAATCCTTTATGTTTAAATTTTAATGTCATCTATTTATAATTAAATTTTACCTCAAAAACGGGAAATTAATAATAAATACGGTTTTTATAAAGTTTGAACACACAACACCTAAAGAACATGCGTTTTTAATTTAGAGGATAAAGGATGATGATTGATGAAAATGGTAAGAGTGAGATGAGGGAATGAAAGATGGCGAGGTAAGGGGTTGCTTAGGCGAGATAAGTAACCATGGCAGGGTGGGTATTGATAAATGTTCTCGCGACGTCATAACACCTAGACGCATAAGCCTGGCATGATTTTTGTATGCGCGGTTCTGACAGGGGTCAAGAACCAACACCCTCCGACGAGCGTGAGGCCGGTCAAGCATGCCAGCATTGACCCCGACGGCAGCAAAGGAGCCCGCAACAATGGCGCCCATAACGTGAAGTTTTTTTTGAGAGTTTTTTTCGAGCCAATTCATTTCGTTTTAGTAATTTTTTTTTTTATTTCAACGTACATAGAGTTCCTTCAGTTTTTTTTTCCATTTTTTAAATCCATCATTTCATTCATCAATTTCTAGTTTCAGTTTTAGTATTTTTTTTGCTTGCTTTAAAGTTTGTTTCAATTTTTTTTATTTTTCTTTTGAGTTTTTTCTGCTTTTCAGTTAGGAACTTATCTTCCGTCATAAGTCCCAGTATCCGAAGCGTGTGACCTTGGTACTGTGTTGCGATGGCCCAGATTCGTGAAGACATCACATTACACCTAAATTATGATGAAAGAGCCAAGGAGGATTCATGATGAGTTCTCATGAGTACCTTTCATCTACGATAGACCAATTGCTTGAGTCGGTTTGTGATTGAGTTTGGTTGCAAATTGCCCTAGAAAAACGCATAGTAGAGTAGTTTCAGTCAACGTAGTATATTTTAATTTTTTCTCTCGGCTCGCAGCGCTTCGCCATCTTTCGCTCTTTTATTTCATTCTTACCAGAGTAGTTGATCCTCATCCGAATCCGCAATGAAAATAGTTTTCTTTTGAAAAAAAAAATCGACGAAGCTCATTCAAATCATCAAAAGCAATGTCAAGGATAGGTTGGGGGAGGTGTTTTTAGCGGTGGAGATTACTAGTATGGAACAGCTCCGGAAAAAGGCTAGAGAAGCCGAAACTTTTCTAGCCAGGAGAACAGCTTCTTCTAGGGCTGTTAGTGAGGTCCATCTGGAAGAACAAACGGATCTGGAACCACAGGATGAAGTCGATGCATTCAGCAGGGCTAATAATAGACAGCCAGCTTCATCACTGGTTTGCTGGAATTGTGACAAGCTGGGTCATTCCTTCTACCAGTGTCCGTCACATGAAAGAAAGCTATTCTGCTATCTCTGTGGCGAAAAGGGCGTGAGTACCCCAGAATGTCAAAAACACCAGGGAAACCGCCAAGGGAGCGACAGAACAATCGGGGAGAGTCGTGTCCAGAAGAGCTACCCCGAACAGAGAAAGCAGCAATAAAGGACGGAACGGAGGGAGGGAGTGGTTCAGTTTTAGTTGGTATGGTTGATCAGAAGTCGGTCGGTAGGTCGGGGAAGGGGTAATGCCGGTAAGGTTACTGAGTCTGAGGGCCCTTTCAGAATTCTCGAACGAGAAGTTCCAGTTTCAGAGAGTCATCCTGTTAAAGTTTTTCAGTTGAAATCTCTTCACGAGAGAAAACTGAATTACTATAGGAGACGCTCTGAAATCGTTGGGAAGCCGATTGTAAGTGCCCAAATACAAAAATGTAGGGAAAGATACAAGAAGCGAAAGGAGTTTCAGAGGCACATAGTCGAGACAATCTTGACTTCCAAAACAGACGGTAGATTATATGCACAAGTGAAGCTACAGAACGAGCTCGTTCAAGGCCTGTTGGACAGTGGTGCATCTATCTCTGTTTTGGGAGACTCTTGTTTTGAATTCATAGAACGTAATGGAATTCAAATGTTACCATACAAAAATTTTGTAAGAACTGCTGACGGTAAATCTCACGATATCGTTGGGTACTGTAAGCTTTGTATATAAAATCTATAGTACTATCATGGACAGATATGTTTTAGTAGAACCCATGTCCTAGTGGCGCGCTGCAATCGCCACAAATTTGGGTTTAGATACTTGAATAATGGTAGCATATAAAATCAAGATAAAGTAGTTTAGAGAGAGAGGATTATATTCATTCAATTCTTACAACAGTTACGACTCGCTTACACCAACATAATCCGTCGTCGGCCGAAGTATGCTCGGACACCTTCGGTCGAATTCGGACGATTGAACCGAACGTATATGTAAAAGGTTAGAGAAGCAAAGCAGATATTTGGCTTTTATATATACAACCTCTTAGAATTTTGTATTTTAAATTGTATAAAAAATAGTATATCCAATTTTTATTTTTTCAACATTTTTTAGTTTTTATTATTATTATTTATTGTACCACCTATTCATATATGTACTAGAATGTCAGTTTATTAGACTTGACCAATATTAATTCCGTCATTTTTTAGTTCGAAGTATTTTTTTCGAAAACTATAAGCAGAGATAAGTTGATTTAAAAAGAGAATGAAAGAACAGATTTCTGGCTTTCAAAAATGGTAAAAACTTTTTAGTAAGTTTTGCTATTTTTGTATAAAATTTTAGTACTCTCCATTAGTTGATATGAAATAAGTTTTATCACTTCTCTTTTTCTTTTAAGTCAATTCTTTTAGAAAATAAGTTATTTTTAATTTTCTCAAAAACTAAAAACACATGAGCATTTTCTTTTCAATTGTCGGCTAGAAATTAATAGAGGCATCGAATATTGAAAACAAATATACTACTTAATAAAGTAAAATTTTGAACAAAATTAGTTTGAACACAATTATTTTATTATTTTTTCAAAATTTTGAAATTGAAATTTCATTTTTCACAAACCATTATCTCAAATAATTTTAATTGTAAACATAATAAAAGAACGGACTTCTGACTTTAAAAATAAAACGCACTGGATCGCATAAACTTGCTCTTGTAGTAGTATTTAGGACAATTCAAATCAAAATCGTAGGAGTTGTTTTCGAGAAAATTTATATTTTCTGTAACTGTTTTTTAACATTTATATGGACAATTCAAATCAAAATCGTAGGAGTTGTTTTCGAGAAAATTTATATTTTCTGTAACTGTTTTTTAACATTTATATGGAAGGTACCGTTAATTTTGACTATTAGAAAAATGTTTGTTCATTTTTATTTTAGATAATGTTAAAAACCCGCTTGCTACCAAGTTTCATGAAAATGAACCAAGTCGTTTTCGAAATATTTGGTTTTCAAAAAAAAAAAAATTTAAACTTTTTTTAAAAATCCAAAAAAATACTATCCAATACTATTTAAATTTTTTGGAAGATTCTCCATAAAAAAATTATCAAAATCAGTCTATTCCTTTTCGAGAAAAACGAAAACAAAATAAATGGTCCTATGGGAGGTACCATTTAAAACCACTTTTTGGAAATTTAATTTTTACAAAAAATAATAAATATCAAATAAAATAAAATATCAAATATACCTAATAAAATTTATTGATTTTTTTTAAGAAAAATCTGTCAAGCCATTTTTGAGAAAAATACCGTTATTTTTGGCCCTAAAATGAAAATGAAAAAAAACGTGTCGGGGGAATGTTCCAAAAACACCAAGTTTAACTAAAATCGGCCTATGGGTTTAGGCTGTAGGCGAGTCCACAGACAGACAGACGGATGGAATTGCGAGACCCACTTTATTCGTCTTCCCTATCATCGTAATGTCAAGTTTGATCAAAATCTCGAGTTCAATTATTTTTACGAATCCAAAACTTGCCATTATACATATGTAGTACCTATGTATGTATATATCGCTAGTAAAAAGTATAGCATGGCATTGTAAGTCTTGCCGTTGTTTTTTAATATTTTTTTTTCTATTTTAAGTCGATTTTTTAGAAAATTGCACCTCCCGCCTAACCGGGGTGCAACCTAAAGGTTCTAGTTTTTGTCACACCCTGTATATTTTAATTCTTAAAAATGAAACATTTACAATGCCATGCTATACTTGTTTGTAAAGCCAGATCCTTTCTCTTATCCTGTTTAAAACTCATTTTTTGTAGTGAACAGTTTTTGAAAATAACTCAAAATCTAAATAAGTAGTATTTATTTACCTAATGCGAATCACCCTGTACCTATAGTAGATACCTACCTAATAAATTAATAAATATTTAATAATTATACCTATACATTCTTCTTGCAAAGGCCTAACTACCTATTTCATATATTTTTATTTGTTCAAAAGACATTTCTTTACTAGTAAATTAGACCAGAACTACAAAAGTTCAATTAATTTTTAATGTGAACTTCGTTGAGCAAAAAAAAAGGTAGGTAGGTATATAACAAATTTTAATTTTTTTTTTTTATTTTTATATATATAACAAATATATATATATATATAACAAATTTTAATTTTTTTTTTTTATTTTTTGTAGGTAGCTAAAAAAAAAAAAAACTTCCATTTCGCCCCTACAACTTCCCCTTTAGAATGTAGATACTGAGTTAAACCCTACTTATTTATGCTCACGCCTACATAAAATTTTCAATTCATAGCAACGGAAATAAGAAATATAGTAAGTAGCTAGGTACCTACCTAATTAATAAGTGAATAGTAAACTAAATCCAACCAATATACCTACCTACAACAACTACATTCATAATACTAAAAGCATACCTACAACTACATACATACCTACACGTAGAACTACCCTGAACAACTAATAAAAAAGCCTAAATATAGCCTTTTGAAATCAATTCCATTTCCCGACACAAAACAAAATACCTTGACACATTTTTTTTCTCTACCTATGAAGAAATAAAAAATGTAAACAAGCTCAAAAAAAAAACACACACACACACATTGTTTTTGTCTTAAGGGTATGTGTCCCTTGAAAAAATAGGTTGGAGTTCTGCGCTAATCGGTATAGCGTTCACAATTTTGCGAATATTTTAATGAAACAAACGGTCATTGATTGGAAATTAGTTAAGTAAAATATTTGTGTGGCTTTAAAAAAAAATAAAAAATATTTTATACCTTAAAACCGCCAGACAGGTAGAAAAATCATAAAATTTAGTACGATGCTTACAAAAATGGATGGGAAATTGGGTAAAAATAACTTTCTTATTTTTTTTTATTTTTTTTCTGGAGAAAATTGATCTCAAAACTAAGCAATACCTTTTTTTTCTTTTTATTAGTTTATTTATTCACCCAAAAAAATGCACAAAACTATGAAAAATAAAGGAAATTCGTTAAATTTTATGAATGCATAATATGATAAAACTTTTGAAGTATATTAGGTAAGCAAGTCAAATTAACGTTTTTACAAAGCTTATATGTATATGCAGTTACCTTAATTTTTATTTTATTTTTTAAAATTTTTTACAGTTACTTTTTAGAGACAAAAATAGAAAAGATATTCCTTTTTCTTCAATTATTTTGCGCGATTGCCTGGGAAATTGAATGTTATATTTTTTAAATTTTCTAAATGTTTTTTAAATCAAAGAATCATGTGTTCTGAACTAAATAGTACCTTTGAAAAAAAAAATATTTGCCTACAACATGCTTGAAAACGCAATGCAATATGACATTATTTGTAATGCCGTTGTAATGCAAGGACAGCCAATACAATTACCACATATTTTTTTTTATTTTTTTTTGGTATTTTTTTTATTAGATTTAAAAAACAAAATCGTATTTTCTTTCATAGTTTTTTTATTTCTAATTTTGGAAAAGTTGTCAATTTTGCAGTTTTTTACTGGAAAAACATCTTTGCTCACGCACACAAAGAAATTTGGTTCAAAAGAAATCCACTGGGTTGTGCATGCACAAAACGTTCTGCTTGTCCATTTGATTGTGGATGGTGCGCGTATGTTGAATACCTCTGAATTGTAAAAACTGTTGGAAATCTGAACTTGTAAATTGTGTCCCATTGTCCGACACAATTTGTTGACAATCTCCAAATTGGGAAAACATTTGACTCAGATTTCTTATCACTGTTGATAACGTAATTCTTTGAATTTGGAAAATTTCAGGCCACTTGGAAAACGCGTCTATTATGATAAAAAAGTACTTGCCATTGCATGGGCCTGCTATGTCTATGTGTAAAAGTTCCATTGGGGATAGGGGTTTTGGCCATGATGATAATGTTGTCTTAATTGGTGATTTTGCAGCAGTAGCACAGCTTTGACATTGTTGGACATATCTTGCAATGTCATCATCTATGTTCGGCCAATAAACGTAACTTCTTGCAACTGCTTTCATCCTTTCGATTCCTGGATGCCCACGATGAAGCTGCTTCAAAACTCGTTTATGGAAACATGATGGAATGGTGATTCTGTCATAAAAAAGTAAGCATTCGTCGACAACTGAAAGTGCATCTCTTTGATCAAAAAATGGTTTACACTCAGCAGGAATTGATGTTTTGTCTGGCCATTTGGATCTCATAAAGTTAATAACTGTTTGGAGAATTTTACTTTGAAAATTTGCTTGTTGAATCATTTTGTACGTCAATGGTAAATTATGTAGTTGTTTATTCAAATTTTGTGACATTTCTTCTTCTAAAACTGTACATGCGACCACATATTCTTCTGAAGGCTTTGATTGCGATTCAATAAGACGAGATAGGACATCTACACAACCGAATTCTTTTGTCGAAATGTATTGAATGTCAAAGTCGTACATCATCAGTGTTAGTGCCCACCTTTGCAATCTATTTGCAGTGTATACTGGTATACCTTTCTGCCTTCCAAAAATTGCTAGCAGAGGTTTATGGTCAGTTTGCAAAAGAAATCTGCGTCCATAAATCATTCTATGGAATTTCGTCACTGCGAAGATAAGTCCCAGAGCCTCCTTTTCGATTTGGCTATACTTCTTTTCAGCGGAAGTCAAGGCTCTTGCTGCATGCATGACAACTTTTTCAGTTCCGTCTGGGAAAATATGAGCAATGAATGCTCCTATTCCTTCACCTGAAGCATCTGCTGCGACCTTGATTGGTAATTCCGTAATTATAATGAGTAAGAAGTAAGTCTGATGAAAGTATTTCTTTGAACCTGTCGAATGATTGTTGACATGAACTTGACCATTTAAAATCTACTTCGGCTTGCAAGAGTTTATCCAGTGGTGAACGAATTTGTCGCATTTCTTTAACAAATTTGCCGTAGTAGTTGACAGCTCCTAGGAATGAACGTAGTTGTGTTATGTTCTGTGGTGCTGGCATGTTCTGAATTTTATTAATTTTTGCTGAATCTGGTTGTAATCCGTTTTTGTCAATGATGTGTCCAAGATACTTGATTTGTGAAGCGAAAAATGAACATTTTTGAATTTTGACTCGAAATCCATACTCAAAAAGGCGCTTCAGGACCTCGTGAAGACTTTGCAAATGTTCTTCCCAGTTCACACCACTTACGATTATATCATCCAAGTATGCTGCAACTCCTTTCAATCCTGCCAGTAATGTATCGATCAGCTGCTGGAAAGCTCCTGGTGCTGACTTAACTCCGGGTGCTAAGCCTTTGTGTGTGTTTATAGTCAGTAATTTTCTAGACTCTTCTGAAACTGGTATCTGGAAATAAGCGTCTGTGAGATCGATATGACTGAAAATATTCTTGTTGCTTAATGTTGTAAATATATCGTCAGTTACTGGAAGAGGATACTGATGCGGTTCTAGAGAATTATTAAGGCCAGAAGAGTAATCTCCACAAATTCTTATGTTGCCATTTTGCTTTCTAACTGCTACAATTGGTGCTGCCCATTCAGAAAAATCAACTGGTGTTATAATGCCTAGATTCTCAAGACGTTTGAGTTCTTTGTCAATTAATGGTACAACTGAATATGCCACAGGTCTTTTTGCTCTGAAAACTGGTATTGCTCCTGGTTTGAGATGGAGTTGAACGTTGACTTTAACACATGCTGGTTCATCACTGAATAGTTCCTTGTAATGATTACGAATACTTGCAATGGCTGCATCCCGGTTTTGTGGAGTGTGACTGATCTGACAACACACATTGCTAAGAGGTTTATCCCACAGGTTGAAATTGTTACATAAGTCGATTCCGAATACGTTCAGGTCAATGTCAGTTACATAAAACTTTCCAGGACTTACCTGACCAGAACGGAGTCGAATACTACAGGTGAATTTAGCAATCAATTTGATGTTGTGACGTGTTGCACTTTTTGCTTTTTGACTTAGGCTTGACCCTGGACATCCTAATTTATTCCACACTGATTGACTTATGATGCTGATGTCGGATGCTGTGTCTATCTGAAGCCTTATGGGTGTATCCTTAATGTGCTCAGCATTGGGTACATCATTAATTTGAACTGTGATGTACTTTCGCTTGCTTGAATGATCAATACAATTCACAGCATTTTGAATTGCATTGCTCTGAAAAGATCGTTTTTTGTAAGATTGTTTTTTATTACTTTTGACAAAATTTGACTTCTTTTGGTGAACACCTTCTTGATTTAAAGATGGATGAGTTTTGGCGAAACAGGAGCAATAACCCTCTTTGTGACCTACCTTTTTGCATTGAACACATTTGTGTTGGGAATAAGAACAGTCACGAGAGAAATGCATAGCTCCACATTGCCAACAAGGCGTTCTTGGTGTCTTGGTTGATGTTGAATCAGTACGTTGTTGAAACGGTCCGTTGCGTTCCTTTTGACTGTGTTTTTGTATTGCGTTGACAACTGACGATGATTGTTGTGTTTGTTCAATCATTGCTGTATCCTTTTTGAGATTGATATATCGATGAGCTTCAGAGATTAGTTTGTCGAGTGTTATAGTTTTTGCTTTTTCAACATCTTCCAGCGATGCCAATAGTCTTGTACGAATTTCAGAATCTTTTGAATCTTGCAATCCAGTAACAAATAACAAACATTTAAATTGATCAATTGAAAGGTCTCCCAATTTAAATTCTTCACAATTTTTGTTCACCAATGATGCGTAGGTAACCAAATCATCTGTCTTTCGTTTGATTGTTTGAAGACAGTTGAAACGAACATTAAAAAGAGTGCCTTTTCGACCAAACATACCTTTGAGTTTTAAGACTGTGTCCGAAAAATTTATATCCTTTATTTTATTCGGTAAAATCAAGTTGGTATATTTCTCATGAGCAATTGGGTTGAGTTTTCTCATGAGAAGACGAACCTTTGCCGCATCATCAAGCGAGGCCCCATCCACAATGAATACGTCTTCAAAACGATGGTACCACGTTTCAAAAGTCAATCCATTTGCCGGATCATAAACAAATTCTTGAATGTTGTTTGACAATGAGTCCATTGTGAATTCCTGTCCACGGTTCACCTCTTTTTCTTGAATTATTGTTTGCAAAAGTTTGCTTTGCAATTCGAGAAGTTCTAGAATTTTCGGATCAGTCGCCATTTTTGTGTGATTTTATGATTTTTTTTATTTCTTGAAGTTCTGTTTAAAATAAGTTGAGTTCGAAGAGAAAAAAAAAAATTATTCTTTTTTTTTCTTTAAAATTCCTCGTCGCCAAATTGTTATATATTAAAAAGGACACGTCTTTATTTCATCAGTTCACAATCTAATCTCCTTTCTATTTCATATTTAATAAATAAACATTTAATCAAAAGCTACTTGATTATTATCAAAGTAAATATATAAAGTATTTAGGTGACAAGTGTTTTTCTATGTTGCTAACAATAACTATGCAAATTATCAATGTCTGTAATTGCGTGAATTAGGTAAATGCATAAAAAGGATGACTATTTTGTTTTTATGTGGGAAAACACCGCTCTTGAATTGTTAAAATACAAACAAAAAATAAAAGTTTTCTTTAATATTCCTTAGCTTCAAAAGAAAAATTCAATTCGATATGCCAGCTACACCGAAGAGTGTAGCTAGCCCAATTCCCATCAACCACCAACCTCGGATACACATCTTACGAGTCGAGTAAATCCGAGCACATTGATCGTGATCATTTTGTTCACGAGCGCTTGACTCGTTTTTATTCGAACCCTTTCAACTCGGTTGCTCGTTCAGTATTTATCGTGAATCAACTCGTGAACAGGAAAACTCATGAACATCTCTTTTGGGTTGACTCTGTTTGCTTTTTTCGAGTGAGTATTCGATGTTCGTGAACAGTACTCGACTCGTTTTATTCTCTGGTGGGTATTGATAAATGTTCTCGCGACGTCATAACACCTAGACGCATAAGCCTGGCATGATTTTTGTATGCGCGGTTCTGACAGGGGTCAAGAACCAACACCCTCCGACGAGCGTGAGGACGGTCAAGCATGCCAGCATTGACCCCGACGGCAGCAAAGGAGCCCGCAACACTTTCATTTCTGCTATAACATAACCGCTGCACTCTGACTCATTTCAACACTTCACTTTGAATTATAAAAAAAAAGACTACAAAATATGTACAAAACGCTTGCTGCACTCATGAAAAATTTTTTTCTTTGCTTTCTTTAATTTGTAGCTTCGCACTTGTTTTAATATAGAAAATTGAGCCATATAAATGAAGCGAACTAAACAATATTATCAGGGAAAACAAAATAAAAATATATATGTATTATGTGAAACCAACATACCTTGTTCTCTCCACATAGCGTAGTGTGTGGCAATGTAACCTTCACGTATCGCCCTCAATACATCCTGGTCGCAATCGGACCAAAACATCTTTTGATTAATGATTTCCATCATCAAGTGCTCCTTTGCGAACGTGGCTGCTTCGCTCCCACCATGTCCATCATATATGCCTACGAATGCATATTCTAAGTCCTTGGTATTTTCGGATTCATGATAAGCCACGGAGAAAAAATCCTCCATGTACTTTCGCCCACCTTGACTGCAGTGACCAGTCACTCTTAAATGCACACCAATCGACGCAGGGGAGGTCGATGATGGTGATACCGCAGCTGGTGGTGGAGAATCCCTAACATTTTCTTCAACTTCGAAAACGTTTCGATGCATAGTTGAATAGAAAGTAAAAGCAATGAGATTAGCACCCGCGCCCTCTCGCCAGTCTTGGAGATTTGAACGACTGTTTTTATCTTATGTCAGAATATTCACAGGAAAACTTAAATAAACTATTTTCAAACACAAAGCAAGTATTTTATTTTAAACAACTAGGTACCAACAAATTTTTGTGTATCCGTATGTTATGTGAAATTAAAAACGAACTAAAAACGATAAATACATAAACGGTCGATCTGAGTTCTGCTTTCAGCTTTGTTGAATTCATTTCATGGTAAAAATGGTTGAGTAATGATTTTATTTCCATTCATTGCCCTGGCTCTGGTTCGTGGTATATAATTTTTTTGTTCACTTTTTACATACAAACATATACAAATTTACAGACATTTTTTAATACATTAAAAATTTAGCATACTATAGCAAGTTTCTAACAAATGCTTTCAACTTTAGATAAGTCAACTAAAGATAAGTCTGCATTGTCTGGATTTACATTGTTCAACTTTTCCCATAAGTTTTTTTCCAGAAATCGGGTGAAATGTTCATATTGTCCGATTTTTCCAATGAGAATTTCTGTTGTTGCACTCTTCGGTCTTATTGCTTTCCTCTTCATTTTTCATTAAGATTTACTCACACCATCAAATAAACGGCACATGTATACTAAACACACACAAGAAACTGGAAAGGAGGTGAAAGAGAACCAAAATAGGCTGGAAAAATCGTATGAGTTATCGAGAACAACCGATTTCTTCCATCCCCCTCACTTCTTACCCCGCTCACCCAGGAATAAGTGATCGGAACTGGAAAAGTTGAACAATGTAAATGCAGACTCACCCAGGAACAATCGATCGGAACTGGAAAAGTTGAACAATGTAAATGCAGACATTTACATTGTTCAGCTTTTCCAGTTCCGATCGATTGTTCCTGGGTGAGCGGCGTAAGAAGTGAGGGGGATGAAACAAAGTCTGGATTTAGTCTGCATTTACATTGTTCAACTTTTCCAGTTCCGATCACTTGTTCCTCGGTGGGCAGGGCAAGAAGTGAGGGGAATGGAAGAAATCGGTTGTTCCGCAAAACTCATCCGATTTTTCCAGCCTATTTTGGTTCTCTTTGTCTGCATTTACATTGTTCAACTTTTCCAGTTCCGATCGATTGTTCCTGGGTGAGCGGCGTAAGAAGTGAGGGGGATGAAACAAATCGGTTGTTCCTCGAAAACTCATACGATTTTTCCAGCCTATTTTGGTTCTCTTTCACCTCCTTTCCAGTTTCTTGTGTGTGTTTAGTATACATGTGCCGTTTATTTGATGGTGGGAGTAAATCTTAATGAAAAATGAAGAGGAAAGCAATAAGACCGAAGAGTGCAACAACAGAAATTCTCATTGGAAAAATCGGACAATATGAACATTTCACCCGATTTCTGGAAAAAACTTATGGGAAAAGTTGAACAATGTAAATCCAGACTTTCACCTCCTTTTCAGTTTCTTGTGTGTGTTTAGTATATATGTGGTGTTTATTTGATGGTGTGAGTAAATCTTAATGAAAAATGAAGAGGAAAGCAATAAGACCGAAGAGTGCAACAACAGAAATTCTCATTGGAAAAATCGGACCATATAAACATTTCACCCGATTTCTGGAAAAAACTTATGGGAAAAGTTAAACAATGTCTGCATTTACATTGTTCAACTTTTCCAGATCCGATCACTTGTTCCTGGGTGAGCGGGGTAAGAAGTGAAGGGGATGGAAGAAATCGGTTGTTCCGCAAAACTCATCCGATTTTTCCAGCCTATTTTAGTTCTCTTTCACCTCCTTTCCAGTTTCTTGTGTGTGTTTAGTATACATGTGTCGTTTATTTGATGGTGTGAGTAAATCTTAATGAAAAATGAAGAGGAAAGCAATAAGACCGAAGAGTGCAACGACAGAAATTCTCATTGGAAAAATCGGACCATATGAACATTTCACCCGATTTCTGGAAAAAACTAATGGGAAAAGTTGAACAATGTCTGCATTTACATTGTTCAACTTTTCCAGTTCCGATCGATTGTTCCTGGGTGAGCGGCGTAAGAAGTGAGGGGGATGAAACAAATCGGTTGTTCCTCGAAAACTCATACGATTTTTCCAGCCTACTTTGGTTCTCTTTCACCTCCTTTCCAGTTTCTTGTGTGTGTTTAGTATACATGTGCCGTTTATTTGATGGTGTGAGTAAATCTTATGTCGTTTTCGATTGGATTTTCAGAGTGTTTCACTCCTTTTTGATTCCAATGGAATATGAAGAACTCTCTTCCGTAATATGTGTATCTATGTAGAAGTTAAAACTAAAATGAATTCTTCAATAATTTCAATTTCAGAACATCCCAAGAAGAAGCATTTACTATTTTGACAGTTAGTCCAACACATACTTTTAAAAGTATGTGTGTTTTCAGAGTGCACTCCTAGCACTCCTTAATGAAATCCGGAGTGAAAAAACACTCCTAAATCATCACTCCGAACAGCAAATGGAAGGTTTTTGGAGTGTTTGGAGTGTGGATGGAGTGAAAAAAGAGTGCTAGGAGTGACCAACGGAAAACGACATTAATGAAAAATGAAGAGGAAAGCAATAAGACCGAAGAGTGCAACAACAGAAATTCTCATTGGAAAAATCGGACAATATGAACATTTCACCCGATTTCTGGCAAAAACTTATGGGAAAAGTTGAACAATGTAAATCCAGACAATGTAAATCCAGACACACAAGAAACTGGAAAGAAGGTGAAAGAGAACTAAAATAGGCTGGAAAAATCGCTATACTGGATAGCGCATCCATACAAAAAAGTTGAAGCAAATTGAAGAATTTTTATACTGGCCACTCGTACACCACACTGATCTCTATAATACACTGGATAGTGCATTATCTACAATGTATAACAGTTTCTGTGGTTCCAATTGAAGATTATAATACGTGGTCAGCCGCATAATTTGACGTTTGTCTGTCACAAAATAAATATTATTTGTGGTTAAGAATCTACTCTCTACTTTCTTTACTCATATTTAATATTCGGTGTATCTCCAAGAAGAATAAAATATGAAACAGAGTTTTTGTTTTTTCACATTCTTTGGTTTTGGAGGGTGAAACGTACGAAGGATTCATGTCTTTATATTCAGTAGTATCTTTAATTCATATCTTTATATTCAGAATTTTTGCCGTCATTTTTAATATTTTATAAGTTATACATCTATACTGTTATACAAAGAATGGTCAGGCGCATAATATAACAATTATTCAAATGAAGCCACCATATTTGTATGAATACGCTATCCAGTGTATTGTAACGATGAAATCAGCACCTAACTACTTTCGGAACAAACAAAGAGCCAAGTACAAAAATACCCTTATCGAAGACAACAACCATTTATAAAAAATCCCGAGAGAGCGCGCCCATCTCTCTTAGGGGGAAAATGCGCTGAATGGAAGAGTGGAGAGAACGCCATCTCTCTTCATTGGAATGGAACCTTCCAGAAGCTTATGTGCCAGTACTTTCGAGTAGAGTCCCGAACCTCTCAGCTCACTATATAAGGAGAAACTTTTTGAGCACAGACACAGTTTATTTTTGAAAGCGAAAGTGTAAAGTTCAAAGTTAAAAGTATCCGGAAGTGAATTTAAGTTGCATACTCTTGAGATTGATGATTAATAAAATATTTGAAGTGAAGTAAAGTGTGTTTAATTTAGAAGAAAATAATTGACGGTTGACAGTTAAAAAGAAATAAGTTTTATATCGAACCGTGGTAAAACGTTACATTGGTGTCAGAATAAGGGATAAAACTTATTTTATCTGTGCATTTAAGTAAATTAACTTGAAGTAAAAAGTGTGTGTTTTTAATTAAATAAACAGACTTGAAATAAAAAGTGTGTGTTTTTAAATAAATAAACAGACAATGGGTAAAATTTTGAATGATTTAAATTGTGTTGAACTTAAAGCAGAACTAAACAAACGAGGTCTTCCTACTGCTGGATCAAAAAATGACCTCATTATTCGTCTGCAAGAACATTTAAGACAACAAGGTGAAAACCCAGACACGTTTATTTTCACGATTGAAATGGAGGAAGAGCAAGTAAGTACTAGTTCAGATATGACCAATATGATGGCTCTGCTGCTCGCCCAGTTCGAAGAGCAAAGAAAAGAACAAAAAGAGGAACAAAAGAATCTTCTTGAACGATTTGATGATCAACGCAATGAACAAAAGAACCTTCTAGAAGAACAGAAAAACCTTATTGAAGGTAAGCTCGATGCATTTGAAAACAAGTTCGTTGCTCTTAACGAACGTGTTGAGGGCGTTGAAAAGCAGTTTTCAAAAGTAGATGCAAAACTCGAGAAAGTTCAAGAAAAGTTCGAAGACCAAATACAGAGCATTACCCATGAATTAGAGAAAGTTCGAAAAATGAAGATTCGAGAAAGTTCTGGCGACTTTGTAAAGCGAAAGGAAATGCATCCGCCAACCTTTGATGGACAAACTTCTTGGTCGATCTACAAGAAGCAGTTTGAGGCAGCCGCAGCAACAAATGGCTGGGATGACGAAGACAAATTTATAGCCCTGACGCTTGCCCTTAGAGGACCTGCTGCTGAATTATTGCAAACCTTACCAGCAGACAAGAACGGCAACTTCACCGCTCTTGTACAGGCCATTGACAAACGTTTTGGAGATGGTCATATGCAAGAAGTCTTCCGCGTCCAACTCAATACCAGAGTCCAGAAAAGAGGAGAAAGTCTGCAACAACTTCAAGCAGATATCGAACGGCTGGCTCACCTGGCATATCCAACTGCAGGAGAGGAAATAATAAACCAGTTCGCAACAGAAGCATTTGTCCGCGCTGTATCCGACATCAACCTTCAGCGAGCGATTCGAACTGCCGGAAAATGCACGCTTCCTGAAGCATTGGCGTTCGCTCTAACTATGGAAGCAGCAGAACAGGCTTCACAAGGAGTCCATAAAGTAAGAGAAATAGAAGTTGAAGAATGCTCCTGTCAGAGAACCGCATTCCAAAGAAGTCAGCGAGACGGACCTGCTCGATGCTGGAACTGTAACAAGACCGGACATCTCCAGCGCCAGTGCAGATTGCAACCAAGAAGACCTGCATGTCAACATTGTGGAAGTAGAAAGAGTACTCGAGAGCGGGTAAGCAATAACACCAACATTCCTGCTCAGCTTGTTTCCCAGCCGGGAAACGAGTAAGAACCAACTTCGAGGGGCAGAAGCTGGTTTCTGGTATCGATGGCCCCAGAACCACTATCCAGGTCTCACAGACTAAACGAAACAACAAAAGTCTGACTGTGGAGGCAACATTAAACGGGAAGAAACACGTAGCTACAATCGACACTGGTGCCACTGCCTCCATTGTAAGAAGGGACTTGGTCAAGATGACATGGCTGCATAACACCAATAGCTATCGTCTGAAAACTGCTACAGGAGAGGCAGCAAAAGTGTACGGAGAAGTTCGTCTTCCGATTCGTTTCGCAGAACTGGAGTTTTCGCATCTGTTTTTGGTAGCAGATATATGTGACGAGTGCATCATTGGAATCGACTTCATGAAAGAACACGGAATAATTCTGGATATCGGTAAACAAGTTCTTAATTACCAAAATGTAGAGATTCCTATGGTTTATGGTGACGAAAAATCCTCAACTCTAAGAAGTGTCATCAAAGAAGACATATGCTTGCCGTCTTCTTCTGAAGTGTTCGTTTGGGCTAAAATAAAAGGCGAATTGGGTGGTCATCGATACCTCATGGTGGAACCAGATACTGACCAAGGCTCCCAAAACATCATCGTTGGGAAGACTCTTGTGGCACCAAAGAACAACATGGTACCTGTACGGATTCTGAACATCAAACCGTACGAAGTTAAGTTGAGAAAAGGAGAAATAGTCGGAAAATGTGAACCTGTGTCTGCGATAACTAAGATCACAGAAGAGGACACGAAGAAGCCTGCGAACTGCGAACAACTAAAGGCAAAAATCCTTAACTCAACCAATCTTAGTCAACATCAACTAAGTATTGCTGGTAGCCTTCTTCATGAGTATGCTGACATATTTTCTTCATCAAGTGGGCAGTATGGTCGAACACAACTTGTGCAGCACCGGATCGACACAGGAGACGCCAGACCGATTCGTCAACCAGCAAGACGTCTCCCCTTAGCCAAACAAGCAGAAGTTGAAGAGATGATATCGGGCATGAAGAAAGATGGGCTGATCGAAAACTCTAAAAGCCCTTGGGCGTCGCCAGTGGTCCTTGTCAAAAAGAAGGACGGAAGCACTCGATTTTGTGTGGACTACAGAAGGCTAAATGATGTGACAAAGAAAGACAGCTATACTCTGCCCAGAATCAGTGATACCTTAGATGCAATGGAAGGTGCTAAATGGTTCTCTACACTAGACCTAAAGAGCGGCTACTGGCAGGTAGAAATTCACCCAGAAGATCGTGAAAAGACAGCTTTCTCCACAGGAAATGGTCTGTGGCAATTTAAAGTGATGCCATTTGGACTGTGCAACGCTCCGGCTACATTTGAGCGTTTGATGGAATGCGTTTTACAAGGACTAACCTGGAAATCTTGCCTGGTCTATTTGGACGATGTCATCGTGTATGGGAAAACATTTGACGAACATTGTGACAACCTAAAAGCTGTATTTCAGAGGCTTCGAGAAGCACACCTCAAGCTTAATCCAGATAAATGTGCTCTTTTCAAGACCGAAGTTAAATATTTGGGACACATCATCTCATCCCAAGGAGTAAAGACTGATCCTGAAAAAGTTGACACAGTAAAGAATTGGCCAACACCACAGGACAAACATCAACTCCGAAGCTTCCTTGGCCTAGCCACATATTACCGGCGTTTTGTGAAGGATTTTGCTGGAATCGCCAAAAGCTTGCATCAGCTTACAGAGAAGGGAAAGCCGTTCAAATGGTCAGGTGAGTGTGAGAAAAGCTTCCAGGAGTTAAAGCTGCGTTTATGTAATGCTCCTGTGCTTACCTACCCAACTCCAGGAAAACCTTTCATTATTGACGCGGATGCAAGTAATGTCGGAATTGGAGCCGTACTGTCACAAGTCCACGACGGAGAAGAAAAGGTTGTCGCCTACTACAGTAAGGTACTCTCGAAGCCAGAACGGAATTATTGCGTGACCAGAAGAGAACTTCTAGCTCTTATATTGGCAACAAAACACTTCCATAAGTACATCTATGGACAGAAGTTCCTTCTCCGAACAGACCATGGAGCACTCAATTGGCTTCTGAACTTTAAAAATCCTGAAGGTCAAGTAGCAAGGTGGATCGAGAGACTACAGACATATGACTACCAAATTCAACATCGAAGAGGAAAGTTGCATTCAAACGCAGACGCATTATCTCGACGGCCTTGCAAACAGGACTGCAAACATTGCACACGCCAAGAAGAAAAGGAAATGATTGCCGTCCAACGAATAAGAGCTGATCCCATTTACGGTTGGAGTAATGAAGAACTTAGGACTGCCCAACAAGAAGACTCGGACATAGAGCCCATTCTTGCGTGGAAAGAACACCAAGAAAAACCAGAGTGGTGTGACATCTCCGACAGAAGTCCGGCCCTGAAAGCATATTGGGCACAATGGGACTCACTTCATGTGGAGGAAGGTGTTCTAAGGCGTAAGTGGGAATCCGCAGACGGTAAGTCCTATGTGATGCAGCTGGTCGTTCCTCGGTCCAAGGTTAATGACGTTCTTCGAGAGATGCATGACGGAGCTTCTGGAGGTCATTTGGGAGTCAATAAGACTTTGGAAAAGATACGACAACGGTTCTACTGGCTACATGCAAGAGAGGACGTCGAAAAGTGGTGCCGAAAATGTGATACTTGTGCTGCTAGCAAAGGCCCAGGTAGGAAGCTTCAAAGTAAAATGCAACAATACAACGTAGGCACGCCTTTCGAAAGGATTGCAGTAGACGTCGCAGGCCCTTTTCCTGAGACCAACAGTGGAAACCGATACATCCTTGTAGTCATGGATTACTTCAGCAAGTGGCCTGAGGCATTTGCCATCCCAAACCAAGAAACCAAAACAGTTGTGGATCAGATTGTCTTCAATTGGGTGAGCAGGTTCGGCGTACCGATGCAACTTCATTCCGACCAAGGAAGGAACTTCGAATCTAACATCTTCCAGGAAGTTTGTTCGCTCCTTGGCATTAAAAAGACGAGGACAACGCCGCTTCATCCACAATCTGATGGGATGGTCGAGCGATTCAACCGGACGCTAAAGGAACATCTATCTAAGGTTGTCGGCGACTACCAACGAGACTGGGATAGACATATTCCATTATTCCTAATGGCATATAGGAGTGCAGTACATAGCTCGACAGGACATACACCATCGGAAATCTTGTTTGGAACGTCAATACGACTGCCTAGTGAGGTGAAATTTGGATGCCGGACAATTGAGCCACAACGAACAGAAGAATATGTGGATAACCTCAAAGAAAGGCTCATTGACATTCATCAACGAACCAGAGCATTCATAAAAACATCTAGTGATCGGATGAAAACACGTTATGATGCCCGAGCAACAACAACAGGATTTCAAGAAGGAGACCTCGTGTGGTTTTACAATCCCCATCGACAAAAGGGACTGTCACCAAAGCTTCAACAGAACTGGGAAGGACCCTACACTGTTGTGAAGAGACTAAATGATGTGGTCTACCGTATACAGAGAGGAGTAAGAGGGAAACTGAAAGTAGTTCATTGTGACCGTTTGCATCGTTATAGTGGTGAAAGGAGCGACAGAATTGTTCGGGACGATCAATCTTAGGAGGGGGGCAATGTAACGATGAAATCAGCACCTAACTACTTTCGGAACAAACAAAGAGCCAAGTACAAAAATACCCTTATCGAAGACAACAACCATTTATAAAAAATCCCGAGAGAGCGCGCCCATCTCTCTTAGGGGGAAAATGCGCTGAATGGAAGAGTGGAGAGAACGCCATCTCTCTTCATTGGAATGGAACCTTCCAGAAGCTTATGTGCCAGTACTTTCGAGTAGAGTCCCGAACCTCTCAGCTCACTATATAAGGAGAAACTTTTTGAGCACAGACACAGTTTATTTTTGAAAGCGAAAGTGTAAAGTTCAAAGTTAAAAGTATCCGGAAGTGAATTTAAGTTGCATACTCTTGAGATTGATGATTAATAAAATATTTGAAGTGAAGTAAAGTGTGTTTAATTTAGAAGAAAATAATTGACGGTTGACAGTTAAAAAGAAATAAGTTTTATATCGAACCGTGGTAAAACGTTACAGTATTATAGAGATCAATGGTACTTCCTCACAGGGACTGTCTCTTTTTTAAACTAAAGGAAAGAAAGAGATAGTCCCCTTTCACACAGGGCAACTGAGTTGCCGGCAACAAACAGTTCATAGGCGAGAAGGGCAGGAAGAAAGAGGGTGAAATGAAATCTCCCCGGTCAACAAATTCAGGAAACTTTTTTGACGTTTCTCTTCACACTACGTTTGTGTGCGTTCAACCAAGGTAGTTTAAAAGGAAAATACAGCAAGTCTCCTCCAACTTTGTATCTGCGTGTGAAAGGTACAGGAGATTGTTAAGGAGATTTAAAGAAAACGTCAAAAAAATCACCAGCAACTAGTATCTTCGTGTGAAAGGGGACATAGATGTTAGTCATCCGAAAAAAAAAAAACAAACAAAACGTTCACTTTCAATGGATGCGTTCAATAGAAAATCTGAAATTTCAGCCAAAATTCACTGTATCAAATTCTCGTATTTACTTATAGAATTTGCATTGAAACGAAATAAAATAGAAATTTAATTATATTTTATAATTTATGCTAAGAGCTCTAAAGATTAAATTTTATGTAAAAAAAATATAGCAACAAGTTTTATTAAATTTAATGAAATTTCATTAAAACTGCGTGTTATTCTGCTTTAAATTTTGTTCCTGGTTTTTTAAATGTTTTGAGATTACAAAAAGTTTTTTATTTAAATAAGTAAGTATTACAATTTTATTATAAAAACTCATGAGCACAAATCCACCACTAAGTAGAGCGAAAATCAAAAAGGTTCCACTTATATGTATATACTTCAGCTCTTTTGGCACTTCTCCCAACACAAACAATTTTCCTCTGAATTTTCAGATGAGATTTTCTTGTCTAAAGTTTCAGATGAAATGTAACTAAACGTTACTAAAAGTCATCTAACCTTTTAGCTGGCCAATCAGAAGCTCCAAAGATTCAGAAATCTGAAATATTAGAGTTAAAACGTAATGCATTGAACGCGGCCATTGTTGATATGAGTCTGTGAGGTAGATGAAGAATAAACAAAAATATTGGAAACACGAATTCATTAGGTACAATAACATAATTCAAAGTACCTAAGTATATAATACTGTAACGATGAAATCAGCACCTAACTACTTTCGGAACAAACAAAGAGCCAAGTACAAAAATACCCTTATCGAAGACAACAACCATTTATAAAAAAATCCCGAGAGAGCGCGCCCATCTCTCTCAGAGGAAAAATGCGCTGAATGGAAGAGTGGAGAGAACGCCATCTCTCTTCATTGGAATGGAACCTTCCAGAAGCTTTTGTGCCAGTACTTTCTAGTAGAGTCCCGAACCTCTCAGCTCACTATATAAGGAGAAACTTTTTGAGCACAGACACCATTGACCTATCATATATGGACTGCCAGGAGCCAACTTCACGACGGTCCGACTTAAAACTAAACGCCACCAGCGCCCCTTGGTGCAAAGCGGAAAATATAGTGTAGCTTTTGACAATTGAATTGACAGACACAGTTTATTTTTGAAAGCGAAAGTGTAAAGTTCAAAGTATCCGG